>JAHWFO010030610.1:154904-216465 GCA_023313115.1 Rhysida immarginata | reverse complement strand
TACTGAACTGTGATATGACTAATTGGTTTTTCTATTAACTGTGGGGGTAAATCACTATGGATGGTAAACCACTGTGGGCGAAAAATCACTGCAGGCAAAAAATTACTGTGGGATATACATCTCTGTGGGCGGTAAATCAATTGTTTCTCAGAGCACTCACACACCCAAGATATATACACATCCCCTGGTTGTTGCATGCAGGGTGGTGCCAACGGTATTCGGACTGAGCTGTGGTAAGACTAATTCTTTTTTCTATTATCTGTAGGGGGTAAACACTGTGGATAGTAAATCACTGTAGGCGGCAAATCACTGCTTCGGAGAGCGCTCGTGGCCCTAGATACTTAATACCGTTGTTGCTTGCAGCGGGGATACAACAGTATTCGGACTGAACTGTGGCAAGAGGAATTCGTTTATCTATTATGTGTGGGTGGTAAATCACTGTGGGCGGTAAGTCACTGTGAGCAAAAAATTATTGTGGGCAGTAAATCACGGATTTTGAGAGTGCTCACGTGCCTTAGATACATACATACACCCTGATTGTGGCATGCAGAGGGTGCCAACCGTATTTGGACTGAACTGTGGAAAGAATAATTCGTTTTTCTATTATCTGTGGGCAGTAAATCACCGTGGGTGGTAAATCACTCTGTGCGGTAAAGTCACTTTGGGCGGTAAATCACTGTTTCGGAGAGCGCTCATGCACCCTGGATACATACATACATACTCCCTCATTGTTGCGATGCCAACAGTATTCGGACTGAAGTGTGGCAAGACTCATTCGTTTTTCTATTATCTGTGGGGGGTAAATCACTGTGGGTGGTAAATCACTGTGTGCGGTAAAGCACTGTGGGTGGTAAAGCACTGTTTCCGAGAGCACTCTCGTGCCCTAGATACTTACATACCCCCTGGTTGTTGCACGTAGGGGTGCCAACAGTATTCGAGCTGAACAGTGGCATGACAAGTTCGTTTTTCTATTATCTGTGGGGGGTAAATCACTGTGGTTGGTAAATTACTGTGGGCGGGAAATCACTGTTTCCGAGAGCGCTCACACGCAGTAGATACATACATACCGCCTGGCTTTTGAATGTAGTGGGGTGCCAGCAGTATTCGTACTGAGCTGTGGCAAGACTAGTTCATTTTTCTATTATCTGTGGGGGGTAAATCACTGTGGATGGTAAATCACTGTTTGTAACGTTTTGCATTGATAGAGCTAATTAACAGTTTTATTTTACGTAATGGTTTTATATAAAAAAAATTTTTGATGACATCCGATTCCTAATATTCCATTTATTTCATTTTTAATATGTAAAACCCTATTAAGTTATTTTTAACCAGAGTTACTTCAGCTTTTTTGGGGTAATGTTAAAAAAGTCAACTCTGTTATTCAAGAAAAGTATTGAAACGAAGCGTTTTATTATTTTTAAATAACGACATTTTTATATAATCCTTTCCATGAGATGATTGAAAAGTTCTGACATAGTTAGAATGTTTTAAGATGTACCTTAATGGATTTACTTCGAAAAGCAAAGATTAAACTGAAAAGTAGGTTTAATTGATGTCAATACTGTTATTATGTTTATGAGTAAGTTTACCACTATAATGGGAAACGGTTTGTTGTGAAAGAAAACTGGCTGGTTTTTGTTTTAAAGTAGAAATAACTTTTGATTACTTGTCCGGCCTAACATGCACAAAACGTGTTTTATAACAGAGTACGTCCACTCTGTTACTACGTAATAAGTAACAAGGTGGACTCGTAGGTAACAGATATGACTTTATTCATCTAAAGAAGTTCATCGACAACCTGCGTTTTAACGACGATTTAGAAGTGGAAAACTGCGCGACTTTCTTCACCGGTGGCAGACTATTATGAAGCAGACATGCAGAATTTCATTGAGCGCTATGACAAGTGTTTAAATAAACTTGAAAACAATATGAAAAAATAGTTAAAGGTTTACAGAAGAAGTTTTGAAAAAATATATACACAGACTGAGCATATTATTTTGACCATCTGACATGTTTATGCAAATGCACGCACGGACGTTGCCACAATGTTGCTAGCGGGCCGGACCAATATAAAAAGGGAAGCCGAGTGTCGTCGACAACAGTAGACGTGTTCCATTCTTCAACTATGAGTAAATGCGATTTAACAGCCTTCAAACGCGGGATGATTGTAGGTGCTCGGAGCTATGGAGCAAGTATCAGCTAAACAGCAGCATTCGTGGGGTGCTCAAGAGCAGCTGTCGTTAAAGTATTTAAAGACTGGACGGTTAGCCGGAAGACTGCGTCTGAACGTTCGCGTTGTGGTTGCCCGCGGATGGTTGATGATCGGACAGAATGGAGACTGTCAGGACTGGTAAAGGATAACAGAAGGGCAACTGTGCATCAATTCACTGCTGACCTTAATCAGGGGTCCTCCAAAACGGTCTCTGAATGCACTATCCGCCGCACACTGCATCGCATGGGATGCGGAAGCCGAAGACCTGTCCGCACACCTTTGCTGTCTGCAGCCAACAAGCGGAAACGACTCCAATTTGCTCAGGAGCACAAGGACTGGACTATCGAGCAGTGGAAACAATTCATGTGGTCTGAGGAGTCACGATTCCAGTTACATCATGCAGACGGCCGCGAGAGAATCTGGTGGAAACAGCACGAAAGCATGGACCCCGCATGCATGAGTACAACCCTTCAGGCCGGTGCGGGCAGTGTTATGGTCTGGGGAATGTTTTCCTGGCATGCGTTGATACGTGTTAAAAGTCTGGATGGCACAGCATACCTCCGTATCGTCGCTGATCAAGTCCACCCTGTCATGTTGATGGCGCACCCCAATGGAGATGGCTACTTCTAGCAAGACAATGCGCCATGCCACAGAGCTCGTATTGTGCAGGAGTTGTTCCAAGAACATGAGGGGGACTTTACCTTACTTCGGTGGCCCCCACAATCCCCAGATCTCACTCCAATTGAGCATTTGTGGGACGAAGTCGAACGAACCATCAGACGGCTGGATCCACCACCGTCCAATCTAGCACAACTAGACAATGCTATCCATCAGGCATGGTGTCAAATTCCTCCCACCACCTTCCAACATCTTGTGGAATCAATGCCACGAAGAAACACCGCAGTATTAAAGGCAAAAGGTGGCCCAACGAGATACTGACAGGGTGGTCATAATAATATGCTCACTCAGTGTATAGTAGTTTTGTTTTTATTACAAAACGGGTCTTACTTTAAAAATACCCCTGGTATATAGTCAAATTAAACATGCATTAAATTTGGAGTACATTTTTATAGCCTATAACCTGCAAGTTAGCTTACTGTCCGTTTCCCACGAAAATGCCCCTGCGTTGTTGAAAGTGCTCATTGTGCGTGCTGCAGTCGTGGAAGTGTCCACAGCACTGATAGGGAACACAAAGATGAAAATGCATGGAGTGTAGGCAGGGAAAGCAGCATCTGGAGCCTGCTGTTAACTTGCACGTGGGAAGCAAAGTGCTGTAGACGCATTCACAACACTTAATCCCCCCCCCCTCCCATCAGTGCTGTAGACGCATCCAAGACCGCAGCGCACAGTGAGCACTTTCAACAACGCAGGCGCATTTTCGTGGGAAGCGGACAGTACCTAAAAAATCGGAACATCAAGGTGATTGTGCTACATAAATTTAGCCTGTATATTGTAGAGGTATAGAGCACAAAAACATGCTCCAAAATTAATGCACGTAATTTTGACAATACAGGGTGATTTACATCGAATGTAAAATACTGAAAGGGGGTATTATAGAGGTTAAGATAAACACAAAACGTCCTATGAACATGGGTTCAAATATGAACGATAACTGAGATATGAACAGAAATAAATATGCCGCCACCAAGATCAACAAGTTAATAACTCAGGTTCTGTAAAGCCTAGATTAATGCAATTTGGGGGAATAACAAGGTACATAAGACTGTGTATACCGTTAAAATTTGATTGAATTCCAACGAGAAGTTTCCGAGTTACACAGTCAAAATTGTGACAAGTGCTAGTTAGTACTCACAAGTGAACACGTACGTATTATGATGTTGAATGAGTAACTTGGAAACTTCTTGTTAGAATTAGATCAAATTTTAAAGGTATGCACAGTCTTATGTACTCTGTTATTCCTCCAAATTTTATTAATCTAGGCTTTACAGAATCTGAGTTATTATAACTTGTTGA
Organism: Rhysida immarginata; assembly: GCA_023313115.1. Classification (NCBI taxonomy): domain Eukaryota; kingdom Metazoa; phylum Arthropoda; class Chilopoda; order Scolopendromorpha; family Scolopendridae; genus Rhysida; species Rhysida immarginata. The sequence goes on along the minus strand of JAHWFO010030610.1, from coordinate 212,279 downwards.
TCTTGGTGGCGGCATTTTTATTTCTGTTCATATCTCAGTTATCGTTCATATTTGAACCCATGTTCATAGGACGTTTTGTGTTTATCTTAACCTCTATAATGCCCCCTTTAAGTATTTTACATTCGATGTAAATCACCCTGTATATCCACACGCAATAGCGGCAATTTTTTTTAGGTGGGCTCTTAAACGAGGTATTACATTGTTTTATTTTATGTTATACAAATAATTTCAGTTAGTCATGGCTCCAAATTGAACAATGTTTATAAACAAAACCAGTATAGAATGAGAAGAGATACTGATCCAAACGAAGAGAAATATTTGAGAACAGAACAAGAAAGACAGCAAAGAAAAAAGGAAGATATATGATGGTGGTTAAAAATGTATCTGAGATACCGAAAGAGAGCATAGAAAAGTTAGAAGAAAACGGAAAGAAGCAAAATGAAGACAAGAAGAAAAGGAAGAAAAATAACAATGTTGCTATGCCTCTTGACAATAGTAGCGTGGAGGTCCCTGGCTAAAAACTTTTATGGGGGGCCCCTTTCTTGGTGGGTTCCTGGCCATTTGCCAGTCTAGCCATCCTACAGTACACAGCTGCCTCTTGAAACTCCTGATTTGGGAAAGGAATTTGGGATTACCAGTTTCAATATTAGCTTTCAAACGGGACATGGAAGAAAACAGGTTCGGAGAGACCATGCCAAGTGTTATATATATTTGAATAAACTTAAAAAAAGCTATATAACGCTGAAAAAAACAGTAAAAAAGTTTGTGTCATTTATTATCCCCTAATAAAAGTATTTTTATAAGATCAATGTTATTAATTAATAAAAGGTTTTCTCTAAATGTTAGTCAACTCTGTTACTTATAGTCACCCGTTATAGGTATGTCAACCCTGTTACGTTACACTATTATGAAAGAAAATATTAATATGAATGAATTAATAAATAATAATATGAAACGTTTCTAAATGTGTATTACATTAATACAGTATATTTCTCAGTATTATATAAGGCTTAAATAAGGATTGTCAGCAATTAAAGCATTTAAAATTTAACGGTAAACTATATATTTTACCAAATTTGAAAAAAAACACATTTAATAAACATTTCAGCATAAAAGAAGTATTTACTGAAAATGTAATACATTTATTGTGTTTCTAAAAGAATTCAAGCATGCAACAAGTGATTATTTATCTATTAGATTAATTTAATTTTGGTAACAGGGATGACAATTTTGGTACACCCTATAACCTAATTTGAGCCCTCTTATCTAAACCGTATACACTTCAGCACTGCCACTTAATGAAAAAGCTACTAGAAGTATGTCACTACATAAATTAATAATGTCATTATCATAGAAAGTCACTGGCCATACGTAATTATACATCTTTCAGATCTCAAATATGGCCCCATTATGATAGAATCACCCATATTCATTTTCGGGGATGTTTCTGGGGATATTAATTTCCGGGGACGTTTATTCACCGAAGACAAGGCACGTGATCCGGGGACTGTCCCCAGAAACCGGGGACGTCTGTCTGCTCACACTATTATAAGGGTGGATGGAGGGGGGGGGGGGTTGCGTATTTAATGAACTTTTGCTTCTATCTATTGCCATGAAAGAATAAATGCATAGAAATCTAATAAATCCACTCTAGATTATAATATTGGGACTAAAAATAATATATAATTGCTTTTATTATTAGCAAAAGCACACGGAACTCCAGCCATCTCATGAAGGGGGGGGGGGGACCAGGTCTGTTAAGCTTGGATTTAACTGAAATTTAAATACCATGTCTCAAAAGTCGCGTGCCAAATGGATTAATTGGTTGCATTAATTTTGTAAGTGAAATAGTGAAGTAGAGGAATAATGCTGACACCGGAACGTGTAGAGCTGATACTTCCTTATGGAAATCACCACAGAACGTCTCGAGAAGCTACAGACGAATTTCATCGCTGGCACCCTGATATTCCCAAGCCCACCAGCTACACCTTTACGCGTGACAGAAGAAACATGGAAGAATATATTCTTCCATGGAAAAAAATTTGGATCGAGTGAGATATTGTCTTCGAGTGCATGGTGCATATTTTGAACATGAATGATAAGCTTGCGAAACCGTGTGAACATAAAGCCAACATTCATAAACTTTTCATATGGCACACGACTTAGAGACACACAGTATGTTGTTATGCACCCCTCTCACTATTATATGGCATAGTAACTCATGCTAATGGGCATTAGTTTATGAGATATAATTATTTAAAGTTAGTTAAGTAGCTACTGAAGTATATTTACAAATTCGGACAGTGTGACATTCAACTAGCAGCATGGTCATGTGGGTAAGTCGGTAGATTACAATGCTAATGGTCCGGACTTCAAATCTTGATCCTTTCCCAATTTCATTTAATTTTATTTTTTTAAACATGGTTTTGAATAATTTATGTATGAAACTAATATTATTAAAAATATAATTTTATAGTTTTTTGCATATTATATTTCATTTGAGGAAGGTAACAAAAGGGAATGCTCATTTTTGTATCCATTAATTAAAAATAATTTGTTACCATCCTCAAATGAAATATAATATGCAAAAAATTATAAAAATGTTTTTAAATTAATGCTAGTTTCATATATAATTTGTTCAAAAACATGTTTACAAAAAGTAAATTAAATGAAATTGAGAAAGGAGCAGGATTTGAACCCACGAGCCTTTAGCATTGTAATCTATCAACTTACCCACATGACCTATAATGATAAGAGACTACTTGAAAGGCACACTTCCGAATTTGTAAATATACATCAATAGCCTTGTTAAGGATTTACTTATTTGCTACTTTTCAGTTTCGCCACTAGGTGGTGTTACTTGTTATTCTCCTCTTCTTCTTACTGTAGCACTCATCGAATAAACATCGTAAGTTTTTGCTCTCGTATTTCACTGTGTTTTGCCATCGTTTCTTTCGCCAAATACAACATTTATGAGCTCATGAATCGCAGGTACAAACTTTCTTAAATCTGTCATCATAATAAACATTTTGGTCCTTCGAGCCGGATAATATTTGCAACTATCGAAGTGTTTCTCTCGAGTGCATTGCGTTCATGAACTCAGTTGATCATTGCTCCTGGTCCTTCGAACTGTTGAATGTGTGTTTTTGCTGAGAAAACATGCTAAACCCCCAAATGAACGATCCGCCACGTCAAGAAGTTTCGTCTCGACGTCGTCCTCTTGTCCAGTATGCAATACAGATCATATCTTGTACTCTTGCTCCATTTTCAAATCTATGCCTGTCAAGGAACGTTTTGCAAAAGTGAAGAATATAAGATTCTGCATAAATTGCCTAAGCTCTAAGCACAGCTGCAATAAGTGCAAAGCTAGACATCATACTCTTCTACATCTTGATCCCATAACTACCCAAGAACTCAGTTGTTGAAATGATATAGTCACTCTCTCGGCGTTGTCCTCTTCCTAACAATGTGCTATTCTCTCCACTGCTGTTGTGAATGTTGTTGATAGTCAAGGTCAAGTTCATCAGGCAAGAGTTCTACTTGATTGTGGTAGCACTTAATCGTTTGTAACTTCTTCTCTATGTAAGAAGTTCCAGCTGCCTCAAACTCCAGTCAACATCCAAGTTCAGGGCATCACCAATTCTACTACCAGTGTCCACTGTCGTTGTGAAATTCTCTTGCACTCTCGAGTATCTAATTATCGCCTGAAATCTCAATGTTTGGTTGTTCCTCAGATTACTAGCCATCTGCCCAACACACCAATTGAACTTGCCAGCTTAAACATTCCTCATGGCCTGAAGATGGCTGATCCTCACTTCAATGTCCCTGGAGAAATCGACCTTCTCCTTGGAGTGAATTCATTCTGGCAAATTGTTCTCACTCGGCGCATTCCACTTGGACCCAGAATGCCTATTCTGCAAGCTTCTCATTTCGGATGGATTGTAGCTGGCTCGTTTCCTTGCACTACTCCCCAAGACATTCGTTGTAACTTTAGTCGTAGTTCTGTTTGCACTCAAGAGCAATTGGAAAATTTCTGGAAAATGGAAGAACTTGTTACCCCTAAGCTCCGCACCTTGGAAGAAGACGAGTGTGAATCTCACTTCAAGAGCCATACCAAGCATGATTCTAGTGGTCGATTTATTGTCAGCATTCCTCTTAATAAAGCTTCAGAAGTATTAGGTGACTCGTACGAAATAGCTGAAAAATCTCTTCTCAATCTCAAAAGAAAATTTGCTTCCAACACTGCCTTGCATCAGCGTTATGCACAGTTCATGCAAGAATATGAAGACTTGGGCCACATGTCCGTTTGTGATCCTGCACTCTCTGAGATTTCCTGCTTTTTACCTCATCATGGCGTTCTCAAAGAAGATAGCCTAACCACAAAGCTTCGTGTCGTTTTCAATGCTTCTGCTCCCATTACATCGGGTGAATCACTTAACTCCTTACAATTGGTTGGCCCTACCATTCAACAGGATCTGTTCAGTGACTTACTCCGATTTCGAAAACATGTCTACGCCTTCTCTGCCGATATAGAAGAGATGTATCGCCAAGTTTTGGTTGAGGAGTCTCAAAGACCCTTGCAGCGCATCTTATGGAGACCTGATCCAAAAGACGCCATCAAAACCTATAATCTGAACACTGTTACTTATGGTACTGGCTTCTGCTAGCTTCTTAGTAATTCGATGTTTGTACGAACTGGGTATTGAATGCTCACAATCCCTTCCTGAGGTCTTTCGAATCATAAAAGAAGACTTCTACGTTGACGATTTGTTGAGTGGAGCGAACGACATCTCCGCAGCTAAGGTACTGTGCAAAAACCTTTCTACTACTTTACAAACTGGTTGCTTCAACTTAAGAAAATGGATCTCGAACGAGCCTCTAATTCTTTCAGACTTCATGGACTCTGACATTAATCCTATCCTAGTTGATATTGGCTCGCATGATAGCGCACAGACTCTTGGACTGCGTTGGTCGCCACTTGATGATAAGTTGACATTCTCTATTTCTCTTACCTTTTCAAAAAGAATAACGTAAGCGTGCTATCCTGTCCGACACATCTCACATTTTCGACCCTCTCGGCTTGCTAAGCCCTTGCACTATTAAGGCCAAGATGATGTTGCAAGCACTTTGGTTAGAGAAACTTTCATGGGACGATAATATTCCTCGCTCCTTGTGAATGGGTGAACTTGAAAGGTAATCTTCAAGCCCTAAACGAAGTGGCCTTCCCCAGACGTATCATCTGCGTTGAGCCGAAAAGCATACAGCTTCTTGCCTTCTCTGACGCGTCCATCAAGGCCTATGACGCCTGCATCTATATGCGCTCTGTTGATCAAAACGGTGCTATTTTCTCAAACTTATTGAGAGAACTAGAACTTTGTGGTGCTCTCACTCTTGCCCGCTTAGTACAGCAGGTTACTTCTGCGCTCCAAATTACATTTGATCAATGCTTCTTCTGGACTGACTCCACTATTGTACTTGGTTGGTTGAAAATGCATCCAAAACGTCTACACACGTTTGTCGCCAATCGTATATCTGAAATCCAAGAATGCTGTTTGGAACCACGTCTCCAGTGGCAATGATCCTGCCGACATCCTCTCAAGAGGGGTCTCTCCTACTGTGCTGAAGGATTCCGCCTTGTGGTTCCATGGACCACCATGGCTCTCTCTAGAAGAACCTTCCTGGCCAACTCTTCAAGCACCTTCCGTACCACTTGATCTTCCAGAAGTAAAAAGGTTAGATGTAATATCTGCCACTGCTGCATGTTCTTCTTTCCTATTTTCAAAATTCTCAGATTTTGATCATTTGAATCGCATCGTTGCTCTTATATTGCGTTTCGAGAAAATTGTCTATGTCCCAAGGATGTCCGAATGTATGGTCCTCTTACACCTTCGGAAATTGAGCGTGCCTTCCTGACTCGTTAGAGTTTTTCAAAACCATTCGTTCCTTGAGGAGATTAAAATTTGTCAATCCCACGATCCTCGATCACGTTCGAAGCCACCCTCCTTGTCCTTGTTTTTAGACTCTGACGGCCTGCTGCGGGTTGGAAGTAGATTGCTTAATCCTGACTATTCGTTTAATAAGAAATTTTCCCTCGTCATCTCTGGGAAGCATCCACTAGCTAGACTGTTAGTCACCTCTGCCTTCTGCATGCTGGTCCTCAACTACTTCTTGCATCGCTAAGAGAAAGATGCTGGATTACTAATGGAAGAAATTTGGTTAAATGTGTCGTTCACCAGTGTGTTAAGTGCTTCCGTGCTGCTCCGAAAGGCATTACACCTGTCATGGGTAATCTTCCTCGTAACAGAGTTGAAACATCTTTTCCCTTTCAATCTGTTGGGATAGATTATGCAGGCCCTATTTTGATTACAGACAAAAAGGGTCGAGGCTGCAAGACTTCCAAGTGTTTTGTGTGTTTATTTGTTTGCTTCGCCACCAAAGCCATTCACCTCGAGCTCGTCACTGATTTAACAGATTCCTTCATTCTGACTTTAATAAGATTCGTATCTCGTCGTGGCTGCCCTTCACACATTTTTCTGACAATGGGAGAAACTTCCTAGGAGCCCGTTCTTTGCTGCGAGATCTTGGCGTGTTCTTGAAGTCCAGCGAGGATTGCATTACTCGTTCTGCTTCTAAGCTGGGTATTCAGTGGCACTTCATTCCTTAACGTTCTCCCCATTTTGGCAGCCTTTGGGAGGCAGGTATTAAATCCTCCAAGCATCATCTCAAAAGAGCCATTGGCAATGCCAAATTAACTTTTGAAGAACTTTATACTCTTCTAGTCCAAATCGAAGCGGTATTGAACTCTCTTCCTCTGACTCCGCTATCTAGTGAACCTGAGGATTATGAACCTTTGACACCAGGTCACTTACTTATTGGAAGACCACTTTCCACGATTCCAGATCCCTCGGTCATTTCCATTCCTTTGTCGAGACTCTCCCCCAGTTCCAGTTGGTTCAGCAACTGCTGCAGCACTTCTAGAAGCAATGGAGTTTGGAATACATCGGTAAATTACTGCAAAGATCAAAATGGCATCGCTGCAGTTCCAACTTGAAACTAGACTCCCTTGTGCTCATCAAGGACGATCTCCAACCACCTGTCCATTGGAAACTCGGCCGTATCACCCAGCTTCATCCTGGCAGAGATGGCATTCCTCGTGTGGCCACCATCCGTGCTTCTACTGGACTATTGAAAAGATCATTTTCAGAGATTTATCCCTTACCCAACGATTGTTAATGTTTCGATTATTTGTTTTACTGCTTTCTTTTTGCCACGTTTTGAAAGTCAAGCCTTTCAAGGCGGGGGCTATTATGTTAAGGATTAACTTATTTGCTATTTTTCAGTTTTGCCACTAGGTGGCGTTACTTGTTCTTTTCTTCTTACTGTAGCACTCATCGAATAAACATCATAAGTTTTTGCTCTCGTATTTCACTGTGTTTTGCCATAGCTTCTTTCGCCAAATACAACATCTATGAGCTCATGAATCGCAGGTACAAACTTTCTTAAATCTGTCATCATAAATAACATAAATAAGCCTACATAACTAACTTTAATAATTATATCTCGTAAGCTAATGCCCATTAGCACGAGTTACTATACCATATAATCGTGGGAGGGGTGCGTAAGAACATCTTTAAATTTCAGTTAAATCCAAACTTAACAGACCTGGTCCTCCTAATACTATGGTTAAAAGGGACTGCCCAATGATGTGAATAAAAGAACTGTTCTTTTATTCACATCATTGGGACTGCCAACCTTCCCGGTGACGTCACAATCCCAGAAGGCAATGAGAGTGCTTTTGAGAGAAATCTGCCACCTTCTTTTTAACAACCTCTGTGACAGATGCCCGGAGCTTCGTATGACTGACAATTTGCTTAGGCATAGTTAACTTGCCTCTGAAAAAAAAAATGCTGGCTTGCCTTGAAACACCCACGTAAAAATAATTTTATTTTTTAATACAGAATTTTGGAACCAACAAAATAAAGTGTTTAAATTACAGAAAATCTTTTTGTTTATTGAAACAAGTAATTTAGTGAACATACGACACAAATTTTGCTACTTAACTCAGTTTATTTTAAAGGCTCTTCTAGGCCTTCTACATATATCTTTTGTTGTTGTTTTCTTTTGCAACAAACTACATATATTTTTATATGCATCAATATACATTTTTTGATGAAAATATTAAGTATACTTTTAAGGGAAAAAGTTACAAACTTCATTAACTTCACTATCATCCTATTTACAATTGTTTCACAAGCCTCAAACAATACACTTTTTTTTTATTTTTAAAAATCAAATATTTCTTAGGAAGAAAACTCCCCCCTCCCATTTGGACTACCAAAGCCAAAAAAATAAAACATTGCATACAATTATTACATAACACCAATTTATAATTTAAAACTGAATAGTTTTATAAAAAAAAAAAAAATCACAATGAGAGATTCTTATTACTGGGCCTAATTGCTTGCATATTTTAAACCTGTCCATTGAACACAGATTGTCTGTTATTATGGATATGCATCTAGGTAAGTTTTTGGTTTGCATTAATTGTCTATATAATTAATATTTGGGGTAAATTTTGGGAAACAGTTTTTTCTTCACACGTTATGAAACATTTTGTTGTTCATATATTTCCTTTATCGTAAACAAGAAAACATTCTGATAAATGCAAATAGTTGCCTACTGTGCCTGAATTTTACTAATTATAACCCACCCATTCTAGGAAGAACACTCAAATCAATTCCGATAAACGTCATTTGTCACTTGGCTGGGATAAACCAATCTCACAAAAAGCTAGTCTCCAACTGCCAGCCCTAGTTAGTTACAGAAATAATTCCTTAATCACGATGTCTAAATACAAAGTTTCAAAGCTCAGAAAATGAAATCATTTTGAATATAAATTATTTTGATCACTGCGATCTTAACTCAATAAAATGAAACAGGGGCTCTAACGAGGATTTTACATGGAGGGGTTCGGTTGGAGGGGGGTGGTGAAATTTAGAATAGTTTTTTGTAGAAACAAAGAAAAACAAATGAACTTAATCAGAGCAGGGAAATAAAAGAGGGGTTCGTCTGCTCCCCCCCCCCCCCGTAGTTACGCCCCTGTGAAGCTGGGCCCATGGTAAACACTATTTTGAAAACGAGAAGGGAATGTTTTTTGTTTTTTTTTATGAAAGAAATTTGAAACGTTAGAAGCAAAATCGTTTGTTTATTCTGAGTATTGGAAGAAAGCAGCTTGCCATATTGAAAAGCTAACTGATGGCTACTGGGTTCAAGGTAGCATAATCGAAAAACATACTGAAAATGTAAACGTTTCTCTTGATATATCAGATTTCGAGGAGGAAAAGGAACAGACTGGTGACAACAAGTCTTAGGATTTGCAATGGCTACACGATTCTGATTGAAATATACTTAATTGAGAAATGGCATCTGTTGGAGAGAACCCAACATAGGTTTAACCCAAGGTTGTTAGAGCGGTTAAACCTTCTCTCTAACAACCTTGGGTTTAACCCTTTTGCTGTGTAAAGCAGATATACCCACACAAATTTCATTACCTTTACCTGCGGAAATCTGCTTCATCTCACAGCGTTTAAAAAACTTCTTATGCTGCTAAGTGGATAATTCCATCTTCTCAGGAATAAAAATGAAATTTAATTATGCAGTGAAAGGGTTAAAGATAAAAATAAATTCATACATAATAAATTAAAAAAGAAGAAATTAAATATCATTTTGATCATATTTTGTAATTTTTCTTTTACAAAAAATATTGTAAATAAATTTAAATAGTATCTCTAAACAAAATTTGCATGCTGCTTTGCTACTCTGGAAAAGTAATGGTAACCTGGCTTAAATTGGCTGCCATGCTAACGAAATTGACCTCTTGTGTTCTTCCTAGGATGGACACACTAAATTTGCTTGTTTAATTTTTACATGCAGCAAAATAAGTAAAATTTCTTATTATTAATCTGGTTTTTGAATTTAGAACAGCCATTCAAGGGAAACCATTTCCTCAAATTAGATTGCAGTTGCTCATTTTCTTTTCTTGCTGTGAAGACTGCTGAACTGTAATAGCTTTAAAACTGAAGCCATCATAGCCAGCTAACTTTAATTTTTCAGTCTGTATTAGAATTATTGCAATCACAACAGAAGGGCAAAAAAAAATTAAAGATCCAGTTTGCCAGTTATTCTAATGAAGAGGTACCCTCTCACTAAGTAAATAAAGCATTTAATGATTAAACTACAATTACCTGAATGAAATAGAAAAATAACTGCTTAAGACATATTTACAAACAATGCTGAAATTTATAGATACATATTCAAAATTTTAAAAAGATTCTTCCGTTTTCATTCATTAAGAGGACATTCAAAATGCTTTTTTTCTGGTTTCAGTTTAAGTTTCAAAATAATCATTACAAAAAAAAAAAGCAAAGCTAATTTTTTAAATAATTAAAAGTTAAATATTCTAATAAGACACCATCTCATTAAAGAATTGCACATGTTCAATCTTGAACTTATCAATTCACTACTGCTCCATTTTTGCCAGGTCATTTTATTATTAAATAAATGCTAAACAGAACCTCCCTTTTAAATAAGACTGAAAAAAAAGAAACATTTCCTTCCTATCCGTTTAGGTGTATTTTCATTCAATAAAATAATAAAAAGAAATAAACAAACAAACAAAAAAAATAAACAAACAAACAAAACAACAACAACATCATAAAAACATTAACAACAACAGTGAAGTAGCCACTGAAAAGCTTTATTATCACATTTACTTATGCACATCTCAGTAATACAGACCTCATTACTGCACTGCTGAAATAACATGCTATTCTTATTAAATGCTAGTAGCCAAATAAAATCCATCAAAAAATCTCTCTCATCTCCCCTTTTATTTTTAATAGATTTTGTCCCCTCTCCTCAACTTTAATTTAATTTACAAAAATAGATAATAAATAAAATTGTAAACAAATCTCATGTAGTAAATGAAACTTAAGCTTAACAATGCACAACTTTAATTTTTCATTTAAATAAATTAATATTTGCATATATTAAAAAAAAATGCTTTACAACAAATTTATATTGAGGTGTGCATTAAAGTAATAACCTCATGTTATATATCCCACTAAATAAGTTCAGAAATGCATTCTGTATCCAATACATAAAAAGGCACTATTAATATTAATAATCAGTTGATTAGAAATTCACTTCTCCATGGCCGAGCCTCGTATTTTGTGCTTATGCATGTTTATTAACCCTTTTGCTGAGTAACCTGGATATATCCACCCAAAATTTCATTACCTTTATCTGTGAAAAACAGATTCATCCCACAGTCTTTTAAAAAATTCTAGTTATGCTGCAAGAGGTGGGTAATGTCATTTTATCAGGAATGACAAAAAAATTTAATTACGCAGTGAAGGGGTTAATTCAAAATAAAAATCCTTTTTACAATTTAGTATCCTGTTTTAAACAGTTGAAGTTAACATAGTGTTATTTTTTAAATCATTTTATCATCCATGCAGAAATTTAATTTTCTTTTTTCTTTTTTTAAATAAATAAATATAAAAAACCAAAAAAAAAACGTTGTGAAAGTTTTTCTTGTTAAAGAGGTTCAAAATTAATTTCTAATGTTTGCACTGATACGAGTTAATGTGTCAATCAAAAATCAACTTTAAACATGTAATTTCCAATCTAAACTTAAATATTTTCATCATTACAGTGCTTCTACTGGTACATACATATTTCCATATATTTTCCTAATATAATAACTTGCTGATATATGTAATTTATGATAAATGAAATATGATACTCAATCAGATAATGATTAACATGACAGATGTTTCTATGAAAAATGATAGTGGTGGTGGTGGTGATGACGATGGTGATGATAAAAAACAGAATACAAGATGACTTAAATTATCGCCTTGGAGAAAACCTAGGATTAACTGGTCCCTTGGTGAATGAGCGGAACTCGTACGTTCCCATAATGGTCGATGCATCCATGTCCGATTTTCGGAATATAACCATGCGAATATCGGTATGCAAATAAATGCGTCCAGATTTGGAACTTGCAAATCTATTTTAAAAAAGTTTTTGATTATTATTATTATTATTTTATTATTTTTTAAAGAGGCAAACAATATACCAAAAAACAACATATATTGTCCTTATCCGATAAGTTAAACCTCGACCTTGAAGGTCTAGGATTTATTCTATTGCTAAAATGGGGGGCAAGAGGATGGAAAAAAATCTGATGTAGTGCAGGGAAGTACAAGTACTACATCAGATTTTTTTCCATCCTTTTGCCTCCCATTTTAGCAATAGAATAAATCCAAGACCTTCAAGATCGAGGTTTAACTTATCGGATGAGGACTATACATAAATTTTACCTAAGATGGATAAGATATCGCAGCCATTTACTAGCTTCTTCATCATCATCCGATGCACCAACTGGCATGTATAAAGTCCTCTGACGAAGAAATGTTTGACAATTGATGGGCATATCATGTAAATCATACATTATCACAAACATTTTCACAACAGTGCCATGTGGATTAAACAGCGTCTACAAAAAGAAGTGAGGGTTAAAAGAACAGCATGATTATTTCTTGTAGAAATTTACCGTTGATCTAATTTATGATATTAATACTGTTAAATTTTCCTAAAACTCTTTAGATAACCTACAACAATGGCCCAATATTAGACTCAAAGCTTAAAAAAATAAAAATAAAGGGGGGGGGGGATGCAACTACCGATATATGGTTTCAGACATTTTCCCAACTGGTTCAGATTGTTCAAATAAGAGAAAAAAGTTTTTCTATTATTAAATAAAGATTAAATATTCACAACATTCTTAAATGTATTGTAAAATTGCCTATCATCAACTGCTCTGTGCACTGTGGTGGCAGTACCTGTTAATATGGATGCCTGAGACACATGGTGATAAGAAATTGTAATTTTTGGAGGAGTTACACAGAATTGTTAACATGGAGAAAAGACAGTTCTGCAGATTTAAAAGCATACAGTTCATTAATTTTTTTCCGAGACTCTACTCTTCAGAAACTACACAAGGAGCCTGGCCATGCTTTCAATATAATGGAAAATGAGGCTTTGGAGGTCATTGGTTCTTGTATTCTTCAAATCAAAGTGAACACCACACCATACACAATCACATAGCAGTTAGGCATTCTTTTACCATTACTATGATTTAAAATTGTTTGTATTTGTCATTGAACAAATATTGAATTGACTGAATCTATTTGTTTTTTCTATTTCTCTTTTACCTTTTTGGTGGAGAGGATGTTAAATAACCACTAGATCTATTGGAAATTTGGCAAAGTTGACTTTTAGGAACTGGAAGCGCTGCAGTGAAGCATCCCTCGAAGATGCCATGTTCAAATGCATGAACAACACATTCACAGCAACTGTTTCGTATGATTGAATTCAGATTAATTCGCAACCTGAATCCGCGATTTCTGTGACCAATAAAATAGGTATTAACCATTAGCCTCCTGTAACCGGCCAGGAAGGGGGGGGGGGATACTGCCCCCAGTGACTAAACGGGTTGGGGTATGTTTATATTAGAGTTCGAGTAACTGAAAACAGTGACCAATGAGGCCTGCAGGGCCGAAAGTTATGTGAGGCACAAAGCGCCGAGAATAGTGACAGTTTCCTAATTTTTGCACGTAAAGTTTCTTCAGAAAACCTCATACAAAACAGTTGCTGTGAATGGATAGTTCGTGTGTTTGAACGTGGCATCTTCAAGGGATGCTTCACTGCAGTGCTCGCAGTTCCTAAAAGTAAACTTTGCCGGAAATTTAGCCTAGCAGGAGATCAGCCTACTGACGCTTTGCTTGCGCTTCTAAGCTTGTTAGTATGCAACAAACACAAGCATTCATGCCCTCAGTGGGATTTGAACCCACAACTCGTTGGTTTTGGGAGCGACATGACCTGCACCTTAGCACTCGGCCACCGAGCAGACTTAAATTGTTGACATAATTCATTTTACAAACATTTGGTGTATTCATCAACGAAATATATGTATGAAATGACACGATTTGATTGGTGGTTTTTTTTTCTTTCTTTTTTTCTTCCATTAAATACATATGGGTCATGCCACGTCAATTCAGGCAGAAATTTTATAGTTTTGCCACTTGACCTCTCGGATTTTAATGAAATTTGGTATATGCAATTGCCCTAGGGAGTTGGTAATGAATGCCAAATATTTTTTTTCATTTTTATGGAAGTTACAGATATTTAAAATTTTCCAAATTTGAGTGGGGGCCTTATCTATGAAGTACTTCGGTTGTATTTTACTTTGAAAGATGCGATTGGTGACGTATGAAAGCTCTTTAACTGTAGATTCTATATGAAATTTTTAAAATTCTATTACGCATGCGCAAATATTTGAATTTTATAAAAATATTTTATTTATGCAAATCTCTCAAATGGTAGGCATCTTTTTCTTCGTTAAAAATTTATTAATAGCTTACACATACTTTCATAAAAACAGTACAAAAAATTCAAAACCGTGTTTTGCTCAGTTTTGAAGATATTAATTTTTAAAGCTCGAGTTCCAAGCCACAATACATCCGTTTGTATGTTACAGTTCTTCAGATGGACAAGGCATCCTAAGAAATATAAATTTTGTGGTAATATCTGATTGTCTTAAACATTCTACAGCTGTTTTTTTGTTCCTTTCAATGTGAACTCATTAAGTTTTTAAAAGAAAATTCAATAAATGTAGAGAAGATACGAGGGTTGATCAAAAAGTAATGCCTCCATGGCCGTAACTTTTATATTTGTTAACCGATTTTCAAAATTCTTTTTGTATCTGATACTTACATTTGTCCTCTATGTAATGCACTATTCACTTTTCGACATTATCCCAATCCCTTTCCACACACTGCACCAACGTGTGACTACTCGGGTGAACCCATCGGAGAGGAAGTCCGGGGTTGTTGTAGACACCAGGATTGAATGGCAGCTTTGGACCCTTTTTCTGTAGCACGATAACGCTCACCCGCAAATGATCGCCACACACAGAGGTGTTGCAGCGCCTACAGTTCAAAGATGAAAGATCTTGCACCTTGCAACTTTCACCACTTCCCAAAGAAGAAAAAGCACCTTAAGGGACATTCAATCCCTGATGACGAGATATAAGAGCAGTTGCACGTTGTGGAAAAACTCTGCTCAATATGATTGGTGAGATTTGCTTAACTTCAGTTGTGATTTCCTCCTTCACCTCAGGCAAAGTGTGTGAATTGTTTGCATACACTTTACCTTTCAAGGCACCCCAAAAGGAAGAAATCAAGAGGTGTGTGGTCCAGCGAGTGTGCAGGCCAGATGTCACGAGAGATGATACGATTAGCAATGACTTCCTGCAGAAAGTGCATTGATGTGTGTGCTGTACACGTTTCCATGCACTACTGCACACTAACTTTTGAATCACCCTGCATAATGAAGTCTCTATCAACTTCAGCTGCCTCTGCAATTCATCTCGTCCTTCAGGGTAACTCAGAAGTGACTGACTGAGGAAGTGTAAAGTAAATATACTTTCTTTATTACTAACAATTCAACATCATAATGCAAATTTATATTTTCTTACTAAATAATCTACTTATTTAACAGGTGCTCAATACTTTTCTGACTTCTGAAAAAAAAAATCTGAAGTTTCTAAGAAACATTTTTCCTATTGATATAATTATTATTGCATGCTACCGTTGATTTTATTTTTTTGTGTAATGAATGGTCCCAAGGTTACCATAGCTTTCTCTTCCCTGTACGAGTAGTCAAGTCCCTACTACCCGACTCCCGCTGCTTGGAGCTCGAGCTTTAAAAATTAATATCTTCAAAACTGAGCAAAACACAGTTTTGAATTTTTTGTGCTGTTTTTATGAAAGTATGTGTAAAATATTAGTAATTTTTTAACGAAAAAAAACAAAAAAACCCCACCATTTCAGAAATTTGCATAAATAAAATATTTTTATTAAATTCAAATATTTGCGCATGCGTAATATAATTTTAAAAATTTCATATAGACTCTACAGTTGAAGACCTTTCATATGTCACCAATCACTAAGTAAAATACAACCGAAGTTACAGTACATCATAGATAAGGCGTCCCACTCAAATTTCGAAAATTTTAAATGTCCGTAACTTCCTGAATTTCGTAACTTCCGTAACTTTCATTTTAAATAAAAAAAAAAATATATATATTATTTGGCATTCATTATGAACTCCCTAGGGCAATTGTATATACCAAATTTCATTAAAATCCGAGAGGTCAATGCCAATGCCTGCCTGAACAGACGTGGAATGACCCATATATTTTCTCTGGTTTACCTGGAAAAAGAATTTAATTCGTAAAAAGAGGTCGTCCATGATAAACAAGTCAAAATTTCAACATTTTAAGGAATTTTCGACCCCCTTCTCTAAATTAGTTGAGCTTGCTTCTCTGAAATTAAAACTGCAATTCTGTGAAATGTGGAAAACAGTAAACATCACTATCATGTGATTGGACTTTGTGAGATATTCCATCTTACTATATCGAAAGTATACTAGGGATCAACCCCTCATGAGAATCCGCTCCTACACCCAATACAGGCTAAGATGAAGATATTGTGATCTCATCCAGGAGACGGAAGAGAGGGTAATTCAGTGCACCGAGAGTTCCTGATCACTTTCTATAAAATATATCATAGAATTCTTTTCGAAGTTTATAGGGCCAGAAAGATTCTCTATCGCATTTTATAGATCTCCACGGTTTAAAAAAACTCCCGCGATTTACATAGCAATTTACAAATAGCGTATGTACGTAAAGACAGTTCATACAAAACAGTATTGGCAAAACTGTATTGTATTTTTGCCAATCACATACAATACAGTTCACATTTTTGATAAAAAGAACAACTTCATAAGCAGTGGTCACAACATACACTTGTAGTCTTGTACTGTAAGTCTTCCAAAAAATACAAGGTATCAACTACAGTCAAATCCCGTTATAACGAATTTCATTGTAACGAAGTTTTCACTATAACGAAGTTTTTCTGCGTTCCCGGCAAAAATCCTATTCATTTAATGTCATTATGATCCCGCTATAACGAAATCTTTATAACAAAGTTTTCATTGTAACGAAGCAAATTTTTGGTCCCCACAACATTATAATTTCATTATTAACGAAATTTTATTTGGAAGTTGCACATTAGATAAGTGACAAATCAAATATGTAAAAATCAGCAAATTAAAAATAACCACTCTTGTTAAGATATGAATTATTTTAGTATAGGCCTATAAAAAAAACTATTTGAAGATCACGTTTCTATTCGAAGAAATATTTTTAAGAAATACAGTATTGTTTTGAAACATCTTATTCATCACTATTTCAATACTGTGTACATGTACTATATTGTTATCAATATTTTGTGGGAATTTAAATCGGTAGTAAAACGATAGCATTCTGGTAATCCTGCGTGAGAATGGCGCAAGGATTTGTTAAACTCTTAATTCTTCAAAAAAAAAAATGCGGTGTGTAGTAAAATTCGATTATTTTAATACGTGCAATACAGTACTATAAAATTCGAACTAAATCTATGATGTTTAATATAAAACAGAAGGAAAAACTTAAAGAATTGCATTAAAATGGAGATATTTTATTCGTGTAATGTTACGAAGGATGCAAACAAGACACTCAATGTAACGCTTTTATTGTAATTATATTAAACTAGTTTAAATATCTGAAAACAAGAATCATTAAAAAATAAAATCTTTGTCATGTTCAATTTATTTACTGAAATTATGCAGACACTACTATTACAGCGGCAAAGACTTAACAGCGAAAAGTACAACCTCCGTTTTTAATCATGATTTCCGGTAAGGATGAATCATTACTGTTACACTACAGATTATTTCACAATCCTAACTGTGCATTTAAAACACTAATATTGATTGATATTTGCAATAATTATGGATAAAACATTAAAAAAATGTATATTCTCACATTAAAATAAGCTATTTTTCATTTATTCTCAAATTAATTTGAAATCTCGATTTAACGAAGTTTTCATCATAACAAAATAAACCGATGGTCCCTTGAACTTCGTTATAACGGGATTAGACTGTATAGTGAACTCTGCATGTCATAGCAAACAGGTCTGCACAGAGCCTTTAACACTAGAAACACCACCCCTTACCTATAAGTACTGCAGCAGTCACTTTGACTGTGCTGTATGAATAATAATAAATAAAAATAAAATAATGAAATATTCATAATAACTAATTATTATCAGAACTGTGTCACAGGGAGCTAATTACCATGACATTTATATTCTTTTTGCCTGGATATATAACGGGTGACATCGTCATGTTTGAGTACTGCAGATACATGCAGTTTTGTTTGGAATTGTTTTATTGAATTGGGATTCTCTTCCAATCCGGTAACGTTTCCTACAAGTCTGATTTTTCTTACTTTCAGTTTTTAGGCCAACTTCTTACAGATAAAAAAATTATATTTTTCAAGTTTTCTTCCGGTGTTGAAGTAACGGTTCAGCTAATGCACAAATTACCTGTGACAACATTTGTCAGTGTAATTTTTTTTAGGCCAACGCATGCCCATCTCAAGTGTCCAAATAGCGCATTTTATTTTATTTTATTTTTTTTTTGGTACCTGTAGTTTCATTTAGCATTAGAAAATATGGCTTTGTTTTATAATGAGAGTTGTTCTTATAGCGCAATTTTATTGTCGCTAAGTTTAGACGAGGGTAGCTCAGAAAGTTATGCACCACAATTTTTTTCTCCGTCCCCAACAATGGTACGAATGCGAAACTTGAGATATGCATTCTTTGAAGTTTTCGGAGTGCATGCGCAAAGGAGGGATCTTGCACTGTATCGTGCAATTTTTTTGAATAATCCCTGGCAACTTTAATTTTCCCGAAGAATCGCTCCAGACGCACACGTAGCTGATCATACTCATTGACATCGAATAATTCGTGCTCCGATAGATGGCATACGTGCACAGCAATGGAACAACATGGCATCTGAAGTGACGTACGTTATAAGCAGTGTGTTGTCATTGAATTTCTCACTATGGAGCAAGAAACTGTTGGAAACATTCACAAACGTTTATGTGCAGTTTATGGAGCATCAGCTGTCGACAGAAGCATGGTTAGTCGCTGGGCACAAAGGGTGAGGCTATCAGAAAGCAGTTCGGTGGAGCTCCAAGATTTGCCGCGGTCAGGGTGGCCATCCTCGGCTGTCACACCTGACAAGATGCGCTCATTTGTCAGGTCCGATGCAGAACAACTCGGCAGTTGGTGCTGGAGCTGTCAATCAGCATAGGAAGTGTAGGTGAAATCATCCGTGCTCTTGATTACACAAAACGTGTTCACGATGGGTTTCGCACTGTCTTATGGAGAAACAGAAAGCTCTAAGAAAAAACATTTCTTCTGAGTTGCTGCAATGTTTTGAAGCTGAGAGGGAAGCCTTCTTGTCCCGGATTGTGATGGCTGACAAAACCTGGGTGCAACATTTTGAGCCCGAAACCAGACAATCAATGGAATGGCGTCATCCACACTCTCCACAGAAGAAAAGATTCAAAACAACTGCTTCTGTTGGTAAGGTCATGATCACTGTGTTCTGGGACTGTGATGGTGTCATATTCATTGATGTGATGCCGAGATGCAGCACCATTAATTGCGACGCATATGTGAACACATTAACCAACCTGAAGAAGCGCTTCCAGCGACTTGGACGCCATAACAACCCAGCTGATTGCTTGCGGGGTTGGGGGGGGGGGGTGAAGTGAAGATTGTGAATCATGGATGGTCACCCATCCAGTGACTAGCCGTGCCTGATGTTGCTTAACTTCTGAAGTTGTGTTTCAGTGAAAGCCCACCAGGCCACGGCCTCCCCCAACATTCGAATCCTGAAAAGATAAACCTTCGTCTCAGTTTTGAGCATGTGCTTTGTGGTGAAGCACCATATTGCAAGCAATCTATCTATATATATAAAGAAGGATGTTTGTGGGTTTGTCTGTGGGTCTGTCTGTCTGTATGTTTTTTATACAAATCTACAGTTTTATTCCGATCTTGATAAAATTTCGCATACATGACCTTCAAAGCATGAGGAAGGTCACTGTCTACCTCAGATTTCGGAAAAATAATAAATATCGATAAAAAATCGATATTCATGGTTATGGCAAGGCATATTAATGAGAAATATCTCATGACCAACAATGCAAGGCAAGTTGGTACAACAATAGGTATCAACAATGGTATCAGCACGCAATTCACAAACACACTGCATGAACCAACAATATATATCTCATGACTAACAATGAAAGGAAAAGTTTGTGCAAGTGTAATTATCCCGGGCAACGCCGGGTACCTCTTCTAGTAATAAAATAAAAACGGATAGCAGATTTCTCATTTTTGGTGAGTGGCCTAAGTTTTATTGAGACCGCAAAGAACCGTCGCGTTCGACAGACAACCTGTGACGTTACTGAACAGTAGTGGCTGCGTCATGCAAACAAATTTCCTGTTGTTTTGAGACCTGGATGCTGAAGTTGCTTGTGGTGAAAGGCTTAAGTGCTACACATGGATATTAATAAGTTTAGGTGCTGAAAAGGGACAGCATAGTAGTAAAAGGGTAATAATAAAGGGAACTTGTGGTTTGCCGCACAATTCATGTTATTCCTGTATGTTTTATGTACATTAAGTTTTATTGATTACATTTTTTTGGATACCTAACTTCAACCACCGGTATCTGTTTTCATTCCCTGCTGTTTCGTCCCCGCATGGTAGGCACTTGCGATAGTTGGGGGTGGGCAGCCACAACCCTCTCTGGTAAACTTCCATTAGCGGAAAGATTTTCATGCTTTCCCAGGATGAATGCATTTGGATTGAACATTGCTAAATTTATCTGGCTTATTCGCTCTATATTGAGTAAATTTACACCTTGCTTTTCTTGGGTTGCTCATCTGCAGTTAGATTTTCATATGATTTGTAGCACAGCAAGCAGTTTTCTTAAAACTTGTTCCAAGCATTTGATGCAAGTGCGAATTTGTCCTGCTGCAGTCTTGCAGATCGTGCTCGAACTGGGTTCAAACATATGTTCTGTCACAGTATTGGAGGTCCCAAATTTTTGACTAAAGAAGTTCATAGTCATAGAACTCAGTTCATAAACATCACAAGCATACAGTACTGCAATGAATGCATTGAGCTTATCTAGTGAAACAGTCCAATACTGCACGCCTGTTCTAGTTGCCTCAGCCTCAGTGCAGGTATGTATGTGACGAAGCATTGCTTTATCGAAAGTTGTTTATCATGAATTTCAACAAGTTGGAAAAGTATTTGGATTTAGGACTTACATTTTTGAGGATTTTATTTTTTATAATGTAATATTTTTTTAAATTTTAGAAGCAAAATTATTTTAGAAATTTTTAAGTAATACTTTTCCTAGGCTTTGTTGGCAAGCAATAGTTTTGTTCATGTTAGTTCATTACATTCCTTGTCTTTAGGGAGGGAAGGTTGTTCTTTTAAATAATTATGATTCTTTAATGAATAACTTAAGAATAAAATAAAACTTTTTCCACAACGAAACAGGAATTAAACAAACTTAAAAAGAAAAAGGCCGAAAATAAAATGAAAAAACACAACCTGAGTCTGTAAGCACTTTTCGAAAGCTTTGCTTTCATCATTCAGCAGCCAAGGAACCCCTTGAGAGAACTTGAAAGAACTGAATGATGAAAGCAAAGCTTTCGAAAAGCGCTTACAGACTCAGGTCGTATTTTTTCATTTTATTTTCGGCCATTTTCTTTTTAAGTTTGTTTAATTCCTGTTTCGTTGTGGAAAAAGAGTTTTATTTTATTCTTAAGTTATTCATCTGCATTATCCACATAAGATTTTTAGACAATTTAGTTATGATTCTTTAAGTTTATTTTTTTGATATTGAATTGTTTTCAAATATTAAAATTATATTTAAATTTTTGCAGAAAGTTTATTACTAGTGAGAGGAATAAAGAATACAAAAGTGTCTATAAACTCACATACTCTGATTGTGGAGTTATTACATAGGGTCCATTAAACACTCATTTATTCATGGATCAACAAGGACAGAAGATCAACCTAAACAAGAATGGTCATAGTTTGCTCCCAACTGATGTGAGCACGAGTGGTTTAGGAAAAGTGAAAAAACAAGATTCTAATACAAGAAGAATTAGAAATCAGAAGATATTGCATGGAAGTCCAGAAGAAATTATTGAGCAACCAAATAGTTTTGACAAAACTGCCATTCCGGCTTTATAGAGGATGAAGTCACCATATACACTACGTAGACTAAAATATTTGGACACCCCAGAAAATTTGAAACTATGCCAATAAGTGTTTGCCAAATGGTCTACTGGGAAGGGCATGGGTATAATAAAAACTGGTCACGTTCTGTTAACTATCCATTAACTCTTGTAGAGCTATACTGCGTGGACACGAACTAACAGAGTTCCAAAATGTACTCGTCATAGGATACCACTTGTGTAATCTTTCTGTAAGAGGCATTGCATCCAAACTAGACATTCCAAAACTGACTGTAGCAAGAGATGAAAGCACGAGGGGGTAACAACGGTAAAAGAACGTCCCAGATGAGAGCAAAAACTGACAGAACATGACAAAAGATGGCTGATAAGACATGTGAAGTCCTGCACTTCCTTTGCCACTTCCGGTCGCTGAATAGGTTGGAAATGCATCTGGAAGGGCCATTAGTAATAAAACTATCTGCAGAGAGTTGCACAGGATCAGTTATCAGGGTAGGTAGCTGTATACAAATTGATGATTGTAAATGTTAATGCGAGGCATTGTTTGGCCTGGTGTGTCGACAGTCATTCCTGGATCCCTGAAGATTAGAAAACTGTTCTTTGGAGTGATGGGTCATGGTTTATGAATGTGTTCAGGTGTGGCAATAACCTGGAGAATATATTCTTCCAGACTATGTTGTTCCAATGGTGAAGGTCGGTGGAGGGCCCGTCATGTGAGGTTGTTTTTCCTGATTAGGATTCGGCCCATTGGTTCTTGTACCTGTACCATGAACACTGACATCTACCTCGATGTTCTGGATAATTTAGCCCTGTCTACACAATGGCAATACAGTAAACTCAACGTAATTCGAGTCTGCCAAATTCGAATTATCACTTAATTCGTATAAATTGCAAGGAAGGTTTGATATCCTTTACATTTACCTTAAAACATTACTGCATAATTCGAATTATCGCCCAATTCGAATCAATCATCAAATACATTTCATACACACTAATGTATTTTTCATTGCCTAATTCGAACGTCATAGCTCTGAAAATAATTTGTGACTAATTCCCAGATTGATCTGAACAAGCACTGTGTTACTAAAAATATAATTGCTCTTCTACTGGATTATCCAGTAGCCAGACGGGATACAGTAGCCAGTCTCCTTTCGAGATACGGCGCTAGCTTTCCATTAGTGCTGTAAATATATACACTGACTGAGCATATTATTATGACCACCCGACATGTTCATGCAAATGCGTGCACGGACGTCGCCACAATGTTGCTAGCGAGCCGGACCAATATAAAAAGGCAAGCTGAGTGTCCATTCTTCAACAATGGGTAAACAAACGCGATTTAACAGCCTTCGAACACGGGATGATTGTAGGTGCTCGGAGCTATGGAGCGAGTATCAGTGAAACAGCAGCATTCGTGGGGTGCTCAAGAGCAGCCATCGTTGAAGTATTTAAAGACTGGACAGTTAGCCGGAAGACAGGGTCTGAACATTCGCATTGTGGCCGCCCGCAGATGGTTGATGATCGGACAAAACGGAGACTGTCACAACTGGTAAAGGATAACAGAAGGGCAACTGTGCATCAAATCACTGCCGACCTTAATCAGGGGTCCTCCAAAACTCCATGGTCTCTGAATGCACTATCCGACGCACACTGCATTGCATGGGATACGGAAGCCGAAGACCTATCCGCACACCTTTGCTGTCTGCAGCCAACAAGCGGAAACGACACCAATTTGCTCAGGAGCACAAGGACTGGACTATCGGGCTGTGGAAACAAATCATGTGGTCTGACGTGTCACGATTCCAGTTACATCATGCAGACGGCTGCGTGAGAATCTGGCGGAAACAGCACGAAAGCATGGACCCCACATGAGTACAACCCTTCAGGCCAGTGCGGGCAGTGTTATGGTTTGGGGAATGTTTTCCTGGCATGCGTTGGATCCGTTAATACGTGTTGAACAACGGCTGGATGGCACATAATACCTCCGTATCGTCACCGATCAAGTCCACCCTGTCATGTTGATGGCGTACCCCAATGGAGATGGCTACTTCCAGCAAGACAATGCGCCATGCCACCAAGCTTGTATTGTGCAGGAGTGGTTCCAGGAACATGAGGGGTACTTTACCTTGCTTCGGTGGCCGCCACAATCCCCAGATCTCACTCCAAATGAGCATTTGTGGGGCGAAGTTGAACGAATCATCAGACGGCTGGATCCACCACTGTCCAATCCAGCACAACTAGGCAGTGCTATCCATCAGGCATGGTGTCAGATTCCTCCCACCACCTTCAACATCTTGTGGAATCAATGCCACGAAGAATCACCGCAGTATTAAAGGCAAAACGTGGCCCAACAAGATACTGACAGGGTGGTCATGATATGTTCACTCAGTGTATAAGCAGATAAATTAGGGGTTGTGCTCAGAAATCTGTGGAAGGCCTCTTTGGGTTAGTCAGGCTTCTTGCCTATTTCAGTGTATTTTATGTGGAATTTATTCTGGAAGGGTGAGAAACATGTAAGCACTGCTTACATCCCACCTGAATAAATGTACAGTCAACCAAAGGAAATAATATTTCATGCTAATGTGTTGTTTTAATAGCTTTTTTAATTATAATTATTTAAATTTAATAATGTTAACTCTAAATGTAATATTAAATTATTAAAAATAAATTAATATTGAAACGGTAAAACTGTGGAGTAAAATTCAAGTGTGGATTATTTCCCTTTGATGACTGTACATTTCACTGTTCGATTGTCGGGTTGTGCTCAGTATCATAAGGACTCCAGCAGGACACACAAGGGTGACCAGGCGTGAATATTTTTGAAGACATCAAAATTGTAAGTAGCTTTCACAGTTTTTAGGTTTATCTTCTCTCTCAATTAACTTTACCGATTATTTTTCTCTCAAAAATCAATTACCGATTATTCAAATAAACAGGCGATTTGTAATGTTTCTTTTCATTGTTTTTTTTCAATACATATGATTACTGAATACTCATAATCCAAAACAGTTTTTAGCATAATGGATTTAGTGTGTATAAGTATGACCAATATCGTAAAATTCGAAATATCGCCTAATTCGAATTTTTTTGTTGGTCCGTTTGGATTCGAATTACATGGAGTTTACTGTACTACAAAGGTGATGGTTGTTTGTTTCAACATGATCAAGTTCCATGTCATACTGTAGTTACCTGCTTTATTCAGAGTTCCTGAAACATGGCAACCTCCACCTTGCCTATAACTTTGTTTGTTTGAGAAAAACTATAAACATTCAAGCTGGATCCCTAGTTTATAATTTTTTTGACTATTTATAGGAGAATGGACATGGAGATAATAACGAGACAATAATAAAGCAGAACAGTAAGGCAACGAATATTGTATTCAATTTATCCATCGTCAACTGGCAAACTGGTCTTGGTTTTGCTTCAGCTGTGGTTTCACTAACGGAATGCTCAGTTTCCTGCCAGTTTGATTGGTTTCATTTGCACATGCGCCGGTTTCCCTTTTCTTTCGTGCTGGGCACTATAAATAAAATAATAAAGCAATTTTTCTGAAAAACATGCAGTGTCTAAATATTTTCGTCTATGTAGTGTACCTGTTCTTACGGCATCAATTTGGTTCTTATGTTCACCTTAGTGTCGGCAATCTTGCTGCTTTCACCATTGTTTCTAATTCACCAATCCATAAATCCAATAGATGGACACGTAACTCTTGTATGGCCTGCAAGTATATTGTCTGCTATTATTCTGCAGTTGTTTAGCCAGTAATGATAGTGTAATACTGAAGAGTGTCGACTATAAAGATAGCTATAGTTTAAATAATTCCAATGTTTTTTCTTCTATATCAATTTATTGTACAAAGCAAGGACATTGTCAAGACCTTATTTCTTGAAAAACATATCTCTATAGAATTGTTTTTTTTTGTAAGTGCAAATCTACAGATGAAGCAGTATATAATGATACAGTGAAAGTATTCCTTGGTAAAATTAAAAATGGAATAGAGAAAATGTACTCATTAGCAGACATCCCAGCCTCTGAATTACAGTATAACCTCAATAATCCAGAATTGTTGGGACTTTCAAAAGTTGCCCGCATTATTGAGTATCCGGATAAAGAAGCGCCACTCGATAATCCAGACAATGTCTGTATTATCCAGTGATTAGTAAACTCTGTCCCCCCCGAGTACAGTATTCTCTTAAAGATACAGTATATGTTCATATACATTAGACAAGCCAGAAACTGAACAATGGTTACCTAAAACAGAGAAATAAAAGACGAAAACACAATCCCACAACAAGAGTTTAATACCTCGTATGTACATTTCGCTGACAATGTCAGCTTCTTCAGCGAGAAAACTTGGAAAATCAAAGAATCTAAAGTCGAAGTGTACAGAGTGAATTAGCCTACTTATACGAAAAAAATTGAACAATCTAAAGAATCAGAGGCTTCATAGTTTGAGGTAGCATATTCTTCTTGATAATGTTTTCTTTTTTTTAATACTGTCAGACATGCTTTTTCCAATATCGTACTTGACAGCCAAATCTCCAACAGTAATTTTATCTTTCTCATAATAGTTGATGATAATAACAAAGACAAATGTGCATAATTGTAATGCAAAACTTAAAACTAAGAAAAAACTCTTTCACCACAACGATAGTAGATTGAAAATATACAAGCTAACACTGGAAATACTTTTCGGTAGCAACTGCTTCCATCATTCAGCAGCCCAGGAGCACCTCAAGGAAACTGAGAACTGCCTGTGTCTAAAAACAGCTGAGTCTATATAAGGAACAACAACCAATAAAGGAAAACCTTTTCTCTGATTGGTTACTTGGGTCAACCATTGAAATAGAGGGGAATCACTAATCGGACCCAGATCTAAGTATTGATTTTTTATCTGATTGTTGGATAGCAATGGTTTCAAAAGTATCCAGCAGGTGTTTTTTATTTACTGATTTTATCAGATGTACATTGTTGATTGTAAAATCGTGGCCTGTATCAATTGAATGTTTTGCTACGAAGGACTGGTTGCTTCTTCTATACTTGTTCAAAAGAGTTAGTGCAATAAGAATGGAGCATTTTGCTTTCAAGAAGCTTCACTGCAGCACTCTCAGAAAGTCAAGTTTTTCCCATGGTGTCAAAATTTCCCACGTGAAAAAACTTTCACATGCTCATTTACAGTAGTTAACTTATTTATTTTTTGTACTGCATTATTTTATTTATTTATTCTTTTGTTGGACACCGACAATGATAGACGTGCATCTCTGAGCTCTCCAAAGCACTGTATAACTAAAGTGTTACTGAGCACTAGTTGATACTTAAAACTAAGAACTGTATAACACAAGGCTGCTTATCTATTAATTATCTTAAGGTGCTTTAGCTATTAATTAAAAAAAAAATGCCTAAACCCAACAATTGAAAGCCGTCTACTGCCATACTGTGATGTCTCCACCCTCCAGTTAGAGTGCCATGTGCACAATCTTAATTGACTAGAAGCTGGAGAGTGGGTAAGTCAAGGGTTCAGGACCAGTGGTGGAGAAATGCGATGACTCAGATTTGTACGTTTAATCAATACTTCCTTTTATTTTCTCAAGCATATATACGAGGCGCATCCAAAAAGTAAGTTTCCCTATTTAAAAAAAAAAAAAAAGAACTCACACTTACAGGAACATATTTATTGGCAACAAGTTCAGCAATGTTTCAGCTATTTTTAAACATAGCCACCACCAGAATTGAGACACTTGTCATATCGTGGGATCAACTTTGGTATCCCCCTGTCATAGAACTCTGCCGCCTGTGGTTTCCGGGGTGATGTGCGAAATCCAAGTCTCATCGCCCGTGACGATCCTGTCGAGGAACTCGTTGCCGTCATCGTGATACCGTTGCAGAAATGTCAATGCTGCTCCTAAGCGTTGAATTTTGTGTTCGGGTGTCAGGTTTTTGGCACCCACCTGGCACACAATTTTTTGAACAGCAGATGCTTAGTGACAATCTCATGCAACAAGGATCACGATATCTGCGGAAAATGGGTGCTCAGCTCCATAATCGTAAAGCGACGGTTCTCCATCACGTGCTGCCACACAAGCTCAACAAGATCATCATTGATGAGGGATGGTCGCCCACTGCGCTCTTCATCATGGACACTTTGACGACCTTCGGAAAACTGCCTACACCAGCGACGCACCATCTGCTTACTCATGATGTTCGGCCCATAGACCTGACAGAGCTGACAATGAATTTCAATTGGCGCAATGCTTTGTACATTCAAGAACTTTATCACCGACCGAACCTCACAGGCGGCGGGAGAAGAAATAAGAGCTTCCATTTCGGACCATTGCTACCACGCTACTGGCACGAGGCAGGACCTGTCCGGCTGGCATATGATTGATACGTCATAGATCTGTTACGCATGTGCAATTGACACGGCTAATTACGTTTACTTTTAAGGGGAAAACATAGGGAAACTTACTTTCTGGATGCGCCTTCGTACAATGTGACACAAAATCGGTTTAATACTAAGTTTCAAAGGGGCCCCTACGAAATACACGGTAAGCTATGGCATTTTAATAAACATTAATGTTATTCTATGCTAATCAAAACGTCTTCATGGTATTCTGAGAAGGGGGGGGGGGGTATGATTCCCCATGCAATGCCGCTGAGTTTATACAGAGCGATCTCGCTCCCCCGAATCAAGTATTCCAATTACGTACGCAGGGCCGTGCATTGTGCCTCCTTTATAACCATGACAAGAGGGAGGCACCGTGACCCCTCTTGGTGGGAGCGAGTGCACAATGTCAGCGTCTATTATGCAACACGTACAGCAGAGAGTGTGGGATAACAATCCCAGAGTTCCCTAGAACTTCGTCGGGAGGAACCGAAATTACGTAAGGATTGTCCCACTTAAAGTTTTTCTACGCCTGCTGGCTTGCTGTGCCGAAAAAGTTAATAAACTTGTCACTCACCAGAGACGACGCTTTCCATTCCTTTACCAGTTATTATTCCGCTTGGCCACCGACTCACTCGCTGCTCTACTTAGCAATGCCTCTCCATACCAACATTGTAAGCCGTTGCTCTGCTTAGCCGTCGCTTAAAACAACTGTCGCGCTCATTTTCATTTTAAATTCAATTTAATTGCAAATCATCAATAACTTTTAGTCAAGAAACCAAGAAACAGTTATTATCAAAATGACAAATGTAAAAACTAAGGGGGAGGGTTTCACTGAAACAACTTCTGTGAAGTTAAGCAACATCAGGCACAGCTAGTCACTGGATGGGTGACCATCCATGATTCTCGATCTTCACCCCCCCCCCCCCCCCGGCTGCTGTGACCATCATACAGCAGTCGTTAATCCAGGGACCCAACTCGTTGGCTTCTAGCCATACAGGCCCTGGATGGACGTATTGGATTATCAGTACTAATAAATAAAAAAAAAAATAAAAATAAAAAAATTATTTAAAATTGCATTCCAGCGCGAACTTCATGTTGAGGTGTTCGAAAACGTGAAGCATTTAGCACAGCGAAACACATCCACACGGAATGGAAGCTGACACTGGAATGCCCATAAAAAATAAAAAAAAAAAAAAACAAAACCCACCTAACATGCACAACAAACAAATCATTCGCTCCAAAAGCACTTTTTCGCCGAAGTTTTTACACAACAATATCCTGTTGGAAGCTGAGATGATCTTCCTAGAAATCGGCAGCAACAATCCCAGATCCCAACAGAGCACACACACGACAAGCAAACCTTCTCACAAAACAATTACAATACTGACAATATAATTAACTAAAATCAACAAGTATATCTTAACTAACTTTATTATAACTACAATAAGATTATGCTTTACGAACTAGATCACTAAAACTGACAAAACGAACACTACAAGCGCACCAATAACACATTCACTACCTCCCCTCCCATGAGGGCGATCGTAAAACCTCATGCAAACTCCAAAAATTACAGGTAAGCGCTTTTAATTTACTAAAACTTGCCCCTTTGCCGGACCCACGTGACTTCCAACCAACATGGAATGTTACATGCGCCCGACGAAAAGCCTCGAACATACCCTGTAAGGGGTTACGTTCGTGTAAGATCCACTCCATAAACTTCCAAATTAACGCCCAAAGTATCCTACATAGTCAATTCCAAAAATAAAACAAAATAAACCTTTGGGCATACCAAATTAAGCAATTACCCGGAACACGGTCACAACACACAACCACACACATACTATTCATTCAGTACTCACAAACATTCTCAAAGCACTTACACTGGGCACACTCACTGCTTTACCATTCAAGCTCGCAGAGACCAGTATCTCCTCTCCCAAGGAACGAAGATGGGAACTGACACTCGTCCATACTCGCGACGGACTCGCCTTCCTCCCAATTCTCAGTCTCATTACATAACCCATATTCACCCTGCTCATCGCTATACAGGGTGTTTCATAATTGGTGTCCCGTCTTTAGGTCCAAATAACGGCTCAAGGGGAACAGGTGGGGGGAAAATGAATATTGATTATTTGGTTTTAATGTCTCCTAATTCTTCAGAATAAAAACATTTTGCATCCCTGGGGATGAAGGGGTAAATTTTGTAAGGGTAGGGGTTAGACCCCATGTGTTATTTAGAAAGTTGTAGAGCATCATGTAAAATGTGGGTTTAGCAAAAACCAGTATGGCTAGCCGATGTCGACAAAAACCATACTTATTAGAAAACACTAAGGCCTACATTTGGAAAATTAATGAGAATGAATGAGTCGTTACCCTGAAAAGCTAATAAACTCGACCGGGCTTTCCCCCCCCAGGAAAAACATTATGAAATTTGAAAACTAAATAAGTAATAAAGTTCTAATAAGTTTCTAATGAGTTTTTCGGTTTTTGTCTACATTAGCTAGCCATACCTTTCACTTTACCCACTCGATAAAGGGCAGGGGATGAGATTTTTTCACCGGGTTTTTTGCTAAACCCACATTTCACATGATGCTCTACAACTTTCTAAATAACACATGGGGTCTAACCCCTACCCCTACAAAATTAAAATTTTCAAAATTTACCCCTTCACCCCCAGGGACGCGAAATGTTTTTATTCTGAATTAGGGGACATTAAAACCAAATAATCAATATTCATTTTCCCCCAATCTGTTCCCCTTGAGTTGTTATTTGGACCTAAAGACGGGACACCAATTATGAAACACCCTGTATACATCGGACACCCCTACTACTGCTGATACCTTTGCCGGTTTACCACTAACAGTTTTATCCAGCTTAGCATCTACGAGTTTCTTCTCCTTAATCTGTGCATGTTTACCACCCTTACCTCTTCGAGTTCGTTTCTTCACCCCCTTGACTTTTCCCTTATTCAATATCTTCATCGTCAATGCACACGTTTTACCCCTACTCGAACATGTTTCTCTCCTTTCCTCTAATTCGGACTCCATTTGTTGCCGAACCTTCTGAAACACCCACAGACCAGCCTGCCATATAGGCCTGGGCTCCTCACTAGCGTATGACTGACACGTATCCTCTCCTACTGGGTTCTGTCCGCGAACACATGGCTCGTCCTCCTTGGGCACTTCCTCCTCCTTACACCTATCATTTACCTTTTCCCTATGCGGCTGAACCTCACCCATGAGGCATGGTTGAGGCATATTCATGTCAGTACCGTTATTTTCCTGTATGTTGCTATCTACATACTCATTCCCACGTGGGGCTCCCCTCTGTACCAACAGCTCACTGGGATACCTGCACAGTATAATCATGTCCATGCTAAGGTGCAAAATACTCATGCACTAAACTAATTATAACTACTTTTGACAGTGGCATTGATTAAGAACTAGAACACATTAGGGTCCTTCACAGGGAGTGATCCTCTATACAGCAAATTCTAAAAGTCACATAAAAGTCACATAAAAGAGAGTGTGGAATAACAATTCCCAGAGTTCCCGTAGACTTCATGAGGAGGAACCGAAGTTACGTATAGGTTGTTCTACTTAAAGTTTTTCTATGCCTGCTGGCTTGCTGTGCCGAAAAAGTTAATAAAGTTGTTGTTGTTGTGTCGGCAGTCAACAAGTGGCGATTGTTGAGCTGCAGACAGAAATCTTCGTGACAATGTCACCAGGCATTGTTCAGCTGGTATTGTTGGAATCTATGCTGTTGCGAAGCAACCCATTGTCGTCAGTCGGCTGTGTTCCATGTATAGCGAACAAGCAGTCGTTATGGTCAGTCGTCAAGCGTCAGTTCCAGTATCCACCACGTATTAAGGTAAATGTTTTCTCCATTCTATTAAATAATTTGCGAAATAACACTGGTGTCAGAAGTGGGATTCCGCCAAAAGTAATCGGAATCCACGTGGGAAACGAACGTTCTGAAAAAAACGAACGCCAGTAAAGACAAAGCCAAAGCCATAAAGGAGGGAGAGAGTAGACATTAACAAAACAGTGAAAACTTACCCAAAAAGACAATCGCTAAACAATCCACGATGGCAGTCCCGCATCTAAACTCAAAAATGATAGCCACAGCTCTCCATACTGCAACTGACATGGCGGTCGCACAAATGGCGGCTGCGCCGACGACTTCCGCCGATGAGCCCCCCCCCCCTAGAGTTCCTCCATTTGTGATGCCAGCGTTTGGATTAAGATCAGCCAGTGCGAAGGACGAAATCATTGCCAAGCAACCGGAAAAATTCGATGTTGCATTTGAGATTGCCCAAAATTTGGAAGCCACCTGGGCAATAGCCAGAGAAATGACAGCATCAAATATTTCCAGCCAGCCCACTAGTGAACAGATGAATCGTTTGGGATACGAAAAACCCCATGGATCGCCCAAGTCTCTGTCAGGAAACAGCCCCACTCAGAGAAGCAAGTCCCTTCCAAGAAAACCCTGTGGAAGATGTGGTGGCCAACATTGGGCTGATACTTGACAATACAAGACAGCCACTTGCTTCTCCTGCCGAAAAACTGGGCATCTAGCCAAATATTGCAGGACTAGAGTCAGGAATACAAAGCGTTCCCCCACCAAAGATGTGCCAGTTGACAGAGTGCAGTCCCTCAGTAAAATCCACGAAGAAACAGTGCACCATGTAAACCACCCGAATATCATCGAGGTAAAGATCGATGGAAAGACTATCGAGATGGAAGTCGACACCGGTGCGCCCTGTGGAATTATGGGTATCCCCAGGCTTCGTAAAATTAAACCAAAGATCCACCTGGAAAAATCAGATCGGCGTTTCAAGAGCTACACCGGTCACCAGGTTCGATGTCTGGGGAAGATGAATGTGTGTGTGTCGGTGGGGAACACCACACAACGTCTCAATCTGTATGTAGTAGAAGGCGACTACACTGGACTGATGGGACGAGATTGGTTAGCTACATTTGCAAAAGAAATAGACTTTGAGCATTTATTCACACCAATCAAAGTCATCACAGAACAGAAAAAAGATCTACTTAACCGAGAGCAGCAAGTTGAACTAGATCTATTGCAGAGTTTACTTGCCTTTTCCAAGCGACGGCGGGGAAACTGAAGGGACCCCCGGCTCAAGTACATCTGGTTCCGGAGGCAACCCCGATTTTCGCAAGGGCAAGAGATGTGCCCCTCGCCCTGCGAGATGAGTACGCCAAGGCAATAGAAACCAAGCTGCGAGACTGTTTCTACGAAAAAGTAGACTTTTCAGAATGGGCATCGCCAACACATGTAGTAGTGAAGAAGAATGGTGCGCTTCGAATCACGGGTAACTACAAACCAACAGTAAATAAACAAATGATCATTGACGAGCACCCCATTCCATAAATCACAACATTTTTAATAAAATGAGAGGTGCAGCATGTTTCAGCCACTTAGATATAACAGACGCTTATACACACCTGCCCATCGACGAAAAATTCCGAGAGGTGTTAACACTCAACACCCCAACCCATGGACTCGTAAGGCCGATGAGAGCCGTATATGGAGCAGCCAATATTCCAGCTCTATGGCAAAGACAGATGGAAGAAGTGTTAAAGGGGCAACCAACGTCGTGAACTTCTTCGACGATATAATCGTATTCGCACCCAGTTTCAATGATCTACTCAGAGCTTTACGTGAAACAATGAAACATTTGAAAGCGTATAGCCTTCATTTGAATAAAAGAAAGTGTGTCTTCGTATCCAGAACCCTCACTTGTTTAGGCCACATCATCGACAAGGACGGCTTACCCAAATCCAACGACCACATTGAGGCAATCCAGAAAGCATCCAGGCCAGCAAATACCGAACAATTACAACTGTTCCTGGGAAAAGCCACATATTATAACACCTTCATACCCAACCTTTCGCACCAAGCCAAGCCATTGAGAGAAATGATAGGCCAGGAAAAGTTCGAGTGGTCCCCAGCAGCCAAAATTGCCTATGAGGATATCAAAAAAACTCTAATCTCTCCCCAAGTCCTCATACAGTACGACCCCTCATTGCCCCTGATACTAGCGACAGATGCCAGCAGCTACGGCCTCGGAGCAGTTCTATCTCACCAAACTAATGGACTCGAGAAACCTATTGCATACGCGAGCCGTTCGTTGTCGGAGACCGAACAAAGATACCCGCAGATAGACAAGGAAGCGCTTACCATAGTATGGGAAGTTAAAAAATTCTTTAATTTTCTATACGCCAGGAAGCTTGAGTTGGTCACGACCATAAGCCACTCACACAAATCTTCCATCCCCATAAAACGCTATGTATAAGCCGAATGGCAAATTATGCCGAATTCTTAACGAATTTCAATTTTGCCATTACCTACAGACCCACTAAACAACATGCCAATGCGGATTATTGCTCAAGAATAGGAACCGTCAACAGAGTGGAAGAGGAGGAGGAAGATAGCTATGAACTGTTCACCATCCATCAGATGAACCAATTGTCCTTTAGATCAGAGGTCATCGCCTTCGAAAATGTGAAGCAGTTAGCAAAGCGAAACACGTCCGCATGGCTCGGAAGCTGATGCTGGAATGCCCATAAAAACTAAAAAAAAACAAAAAACCACCTAACATGCACAACAAACAAATCATTCGCTCCAAAAGCACTTTTTCGCCTAAGTTTTCACACAACAATACCCTGTTGGAAGCTGCGATGATCTTCCTAGAAATCAGCGGCAACAATCGCAGATCCCAACAGAGCACACACACATGAAACGTAAACCGTCTGACAAAACAATACCACAACAAAATTACAATACTGACAATAATTAACTAAAATCAACCACAGTACATCTTAACCAACTTTATTATAACTACAATAAGATTATGCTTTACGAACTAGATCACTAAAACTGACAAAACGAACACTACAAGCGCACCAATAACACATTCACTACCTCCCCTCCCATGAGGGCGATCGCAAAACCTCGTGCAAAAATCACAGATAAGCGCTTTTAATTTACTAAAACTTGCCCCTTTGCCAGACCCATGTGACTTCCAACCAACATGGAATGTCACAATACAATGTCAGGCATCTATGGACTCGCCCAGTAAATTACTATCCGAAGATTCACTCTTCCAGTTAATTGAAAAATCATTTACAGCACAATTTTCAAAATTCAACAATGATGGACGCTATAGTAAATACAGGGTGGTCATAAATTATTAAGCACGTTTTGACAGTGAATATTTTATTAACCAAGAAATGTACACACTTCCTGTGAACATCATTGAAAAGTACAACTCAAACAGTTTTTTTCCGTAATATTCCGAAGTTACAGCACTTCCACGTGTGCTCTTGCAGTGACTCGCAGAATATCCATTCGATATTCGATTTCACGCCATGTATTCCGCAGCATTTCAGGTGTCACTGTTGCAGTGACGGCCACAATCCTTTCCTTCAATTCATCAAGATCACACACTTTGCTGGAGTACACGCGGTCCTTTACATATCCCCACAAAAAAAAAAATCGAGTGGTGTGATGTCAGGAGATCGCGGAGGCCATGAAATCGGCCCCCCGCGGCCAATCCAACGACCAGGAAATTGTTCATCCACGTATCGCCGCACAATCGTTCCCCAGTGTGTTGAAAAATAACATCTGGTTGTCGTTGTTCAAGCTGCGGTGTAGCATAACATTGCAGCATGTCAAGGTACGTGATGCTATTCACCGACTGCTCTGTGAAGAAGAATGGTCCAATCACTTCATTGACAGTCAACGCGCACCACACATAGTCCGTTGGACTGTCTCTAACATGTTCACGGACTTCATGAGGGTTCTCTGATCCCCAAATGCGACAGTTGTGTCTGTTCACACGCCCGGAAACATGAAATGTTGACTCATCTGAGAAAGCCACTTTATCCAAGAACGTGTTGTCCACATCAATTTTGTGCAGAATGAGCTCCGCGAATGCAAACCGTTGCGGTTTATCGTCGGGCTTTAGTTCCTGAACAATCTGAACTTTGTAGGCATACAATTTCAAACGCTTATGCATCACTTTCATCACCGTAGATCGTGGGACTCGCAATTCCAAGCTGGCGCGCCGAGTTGACTTCGTAGGGCTCCGTTGGAACGCATCTCGCACCTTCTCAATGACTTCCTCACTGACGGTAGGCCTACCAGTACCTTTCTTGTGGGCTACGCTTCCAGTGTCCTTAAACTGCTGATACCACCGCTTTATGGAATCCTTTCCAGGAGCAGGTTGTCCATATTCCAAGCGGAATTGCCGTTGAACTGCTATCACGGATTTCTGCTCATGAAACCTAAGAACGCACATTGCTTTCTGCTGCACAGTCGCCATTTTCGCGTTTTGTGTTCCTACGCCAAACAGTGCTGCCGCCTGGTGGTGATAGTGACACCTGACAAACTGTTTGAGTTGTACTTTTCAATGTTCACAAAAAGTGTGTACATTTCTTGGTTAATAAAATATTCACTGTCAAAATGTGCTTAATAATTTATGACCACCCTGTATAATATTGGATATGATAATTGAAAAACTGGAATCAAGATTTAATGC
Organism: Rhysida immarginata; assembly: GCA_023313115.1. Taxonomy (NCBI): domain Eukaryota; kingdom Metazoa; phylum Arthropoda; class Chilopoda; order Scolopendromorpha; family Scolopendridae; genus Rhysida; species Rhysida immarginata. The sequence goes on along the minus strand of JAHWFO010030610.1, from coordinate 175,025 downwards.
TATTTCCACTAAGTTAGATCCACTAACGAAAATGGAGTCCACCTTGTTTCAGTTGTCATAATTTGAAAATCATCTTTCAACATTAAAAAACGAGATAGATGCGATTGAATCGAATTCGCCAATGGTGTATCGTGGCTTGACAACATCACTCAACAGATAAATGAACTAGAACAGCATTCCAGACGATCTAACATCCATGTATTCGGTATTCCAGAAGAGCCTTCTGAGAATTTAAACGACAAATTCATCGAGTTACTTATGACCAATCTAGACATACTCATCACTAAAGGAGATAGGTCAATCATCGACTTGGCGAACGGTCTAATCGTTCTGTCCAGCAATCGTTTGGCTTACATTTCCAGATGTGCGTGACTTTATAATCAAAAATAGATGAAACCTACAAAAAAATGGGAATAATTATCTTGGAAGACTTAACAGTTACCCGCTACCAGCTCCTGTGGGGGGCCAAAACACGTTTTGGTCCCTGCAATGCCTGGAGCTATGGTAGCCGAATCTTTAAGAAAGATTCTCATGGAAAAACTAACTTGTTAACAGCTATAAATGATTTAGATAAGGTTCACTGAATTGTTTGATACCTACTCTTAATTTAGTTGTACATATTGTTTAGGAAAAGTTCAATCAAATACTCTATATACAGGGTAATTCAAATTCAATGTAAAAAACTTTTAGGGGAGGTAGTATGGGTGATTCTAAGCAAAAAAGTTCATATGAACATGGGCCTGAATTTGAATGATAACAGATATGAACAGAAATAAAAATGCCGCCACTAAAATCAACAGGTTAATAACTAAAATTCTGCAACACCTAGGATAATGAATTTTGGAGGTGTAGCGTGCAAAAAAAATTAATGCGCAAATTTTGGGACGTCCTGCAACAAGTTCTCCATTTTGTCGCCCCCCCCCCCCCCTCCTATATCATTTTCTTGATCATTAGGAGCCTTTCCGTTACTCAAGGTTTATTAAAATCGTAAAAAAACATGACAAGTGTTTTAATTTAAAAGAAACAATGAAACAATAGCCAAAAGATCGAGGAAATGAACAATGTCCTTTATCATGAATTTGATTGTCGTCGTGAAACAATAGTGGAGCAGGTGATAAAATGTTTTGATTTTTCGGATTGTAATTGGTAGCCAAGGACGACGGAGTTGGTTTTTGGTAGGAGAAATATGTTTTTCGCGGCCATGAAGAATGGACATGGAGCAATCCCAGCTGCTGCTTTCGGAAAAGGACTAAGATATGTCTCGTAAAATGGAAGTATGAGTCGTGAGCAAAGAGAGGTTGGAGTGATGTTCGCGTAAGGCGTTCATGACAGTAATTTTTGGGAAATAAAGAAAACACGAGAAGTACTTCAACATGAATTTTTCGAACGTTAAGGATGCGCATTGGGACAACAAAATATCTGGTATGGGTCAAAATTATTTGGGCCATTGAAAATTGATTATAAGATTTTACTGACCAAGCTCTTTTACATTTTACAGAAATCCCAAAAATCATGACGGAAGTGGATTTTATTCAACCAAAGCGTTGGGAAAAGGAAAGCGTTTTGCAAGATGTGTTCCTTATTTGCTGATGGCCAGAAGGTTGTATATAGTAGTTAGATTGTCAGGTCCCTACTAACACAATTAAGAAAACCTAAGGAAAAGCCCACTCCTCTTTTTGATCTAATTCCAACGAGTAGCTTCCGAATTATGCATTCAAAATCGTAGCAGTACTCATATGTGAGTACTAACCAGCATACTACCTCCCCTAAAAGTTTTATACATTGAATTTGAATCACCTTGTATATTGCTAAACCTCTAAAATCTAGTCATATTAGTTTATTATGTTATGTTGGGTTTTTCGATTCAAACACAATATTAATATCTTAATATACAGGGTGCATAAGGTATTTGAGGACACCTTCGTTTGGCAACTGCTGCACTATAGTAAACTGTACGTCCTTTCAATTTCCGGAAAGCAAAATGGCGGACTATCAAGTAAAACAAATCATGAAGAGATATGCAGTAATCGTGCCAATAAAGACAGAGCTTAAACTTATCTCGATTTATAAAGGTCGCAAGATCATTCGTCCACAAAGTGCGGAAGGAGTTGGAGACCAAAGATGGCAATGTTGCACCAGTAGCAAAGCGTAAAAAGCATGCCTCACACTCTGACATCATCAGAACACCTGAATTTATTCAGCATGTATAGCAGGCCATCGATGACAATCCCAGAACATCCATGAGGTCACTTGCCGAAGATCTCCATGTGTCGGAAGGAATAATCAGAAATGTTGTCCATGAAAACAGATATCACTCACTGTATGCAACCGAAGGCCTTACGTGTTTCAGCAAGACTCGCCCCAGCACACAAGTCTCACATGACACAGGAATGGATGGCCAATAACTTCCACGATCACGTAATGTTATAGCTCTACTTAGAATTATGGAAAAGCATTTACCTCATTCAGGTGTGGCTACTGGACTTGGCAAAGTTGACCTTTAGGAACTGAGAGCACTATGCACTGCAGAGAAGCATCCCTCAAAGACACCCAAATGAACAACTCATTCATAGCAACTGTTTCGTATCCGCCCTGCAGTGAAGCATCACTTAAAGACGCCACTGTTGACCCATAATTTTGCAGCATTTCACTCTGAAGTTATTAGTTACTATTAAAAATTAATAAAATTTATTTTAATTCGTAAATATTTCACAATAATCTGTTAATTTCATTTAAACGCTTAGTATAGAAATTTGCAAAATTATTACTAATTAATAAGCGATTTAAACATTTGACATATTAAAAAAATTACTAAATTGCAAAAAAATTAGCTGAGTGAGTCTTGTATCACATAAATGAATTCTGTATATACACTGTCGCGATCTGTATATCTTAGGTAATACTAGGTTGCGATCTGTTTGATTGTGATTTATTTGAAGTAGGATCCTGCAAAAACCCCACTGGTCAAAACTTCTAGAGTAATAGCACAAATGAGGACATATCCCAGAAATAAACGTCAATTTTTATCTGATATTTTTTATAATTTATACATTATTTTATTGAATTATTTGAAAAATATCTGGGTTTTTTTTATCAGAATTTACTAGAGTTTTTATTTTCATATTTGGAGAAGAGGGGGTCTTTTTTAAATTTATTTTCTAATATTAATTTACCGAATTAATTATTTGGTTATGGCGTTGGCCATAACATTTATACTACATATTTTCCTTATTGTCGTGCATCTGGGTGAATATGACATTAAATTTAAGTGATAAATGAAAAATTAAGCCACGAGCCTACATTACAGTCCACAATGACTTAATTGCTCAGAGCGTCGCGATCCCAGACTGGAATTTTCTTTTTCTTTCCTATTTTCATTTATTATTTATTTAAATGCATCTAACATCTGTATTGTAACATTTTAACATCTGAGGCATCGTGTTTAAATAATCCATCAGCTTTTCTTTAATAAATTTGATACTTGGGTCTTTGTTACTGTTTACATATACGGTGGCTACGCTATGACCTATCCATTATCAGAATTATTTTTATATTTGTGGCGTAAGATCATGTAGCGAATGTACGAATAACTCCCGTAATAAGAAAAATAACCAGATTTACTACTACTCCAAAAGAAAGGATCGACATACTATAACTACTATCACTACCTCTGCTGGTCTTACCATTACTGATGGATTGGATATTAGTAACTGTTTTGCCCAGCATTTCAGTGAAACTGTCTCTACTTCTTTCAACACATTCTCCGGGAACTGTCTACCTATTGTCCCCCTATTGATAATCTCATCTTAACGGAGTTCAGTGATAGAGATGTTGCCTACGGTATTAATAGATTACGGACCAAGCCTTGCAATTCTCTGACAGAGGTTCCTTCCTTTATTCTCAAAGGCCTTCGAGATGTCATAATTATTCCTCTTAGGCGCATCTTTAATTTCTATCTAAAAGCTGGCCACTATCCTAAAATAAGGAAGAGTGCGATTGTGGTTCCTGCCTTTAAGGGTGGTTCTCCCAAACGGACTGATATTGCTAGCTATAGGCCGATCTCTATCCTTCCACCCACTGCCAAAGTCTTTGAAAACATCATTCATAAATATCTTCTACAACATGTCCTTCCTCATGTTCCTGTGTGTTAACATGATTTCATTCCCCGACGTTCCGTTGTGAGCAATCTTGTATCTCTCACCACTCATGCTCATGATGCTCTTGACCACTGCCAGCAACTTGACATGGTCTACTTTGATATGCAAAAGGCATTCGACTTTGTCAAGCATGAGTTACTAATTAAAAAATTGCGTGCGTATGGGATTGTTGATGGACTCCTTCGGATAATGCACTCTTTCCTGTTGGATCGACAGTTTGATGTATCTATACGACATCATTCATCATTGCCGTATAGGCCTCACTGTGGTGTTCCACATGGTTCTAACTAGGGCCATTATTATTTTGTTATCTTCACTGCTGACCTACCCGAGGTGATTAGAAACTCCCATATATTGATGTATGCAGATAATATGAAACTTTTTGGTAACATAATTGTCTTAATGCTCACCTGCTTCAGCAGGAAATTTATAGTATATGTCATTGGTGTGAGCAGAATGCTCTTGCAATTAATGCAACCAAATGTGACAAAAAAGACCAATTTTATCGAGTTCTCCTAGTCTGTTTGTGGAAATGTGCAAGTTGCCAAGCTCTGTGTCCTTGATCTTGGCATAATCGTTGATAGCACACTTTCCTATAATTCCAGTGTTGACTGTTCGTCTGAAGGCTTACAGAGCTCTTGGTACCATTGTGCGCAATGAAGCCTATTTTTGGTGCCCTTCTACATTTGTTCGGCTCTATCGGATTCTAGTTTTACCCATTTTGTCCTACTGTTCTGTTTTAGAGAATGGGGGTTCAAATATGCAGTCTTGTAAACTGGATAGGGTGCAAAATGTTTTTCTCTGGTTTCTGAAGCAGAAATTCCCGAATTTTATGTACCTTCAGATCTGTGTGCACTCTCAAGACATAAGAATGAAGATTGATTTTTGCCTTTCTTAAGAATGTTTTGGTAGGGAAGATGGATGCTCCGAACCTTCTCAAGTCCATTTTCATCCGAGTACAGTCTCATACTACGAGGAAGCCTGTGTTGAAGCTTTGGCCTCCTATTAAACTCAGAAGAATTTCGTTGGGATACAATGTTCAGAATTCAAAAACTATACAATGAGCATTCTGATGTCATTGATTTATTTAATTAATTTTCCTCGTCATGTTACTATCCTGCCTTTGTGATTATGATTGTATATATTGTTTATCTTGTAACTCTCATTCTATTTGCTCGATATTGTAGTTCAGTGTTGGCTTGAATTAGCTGTGTGAACACCGTACATGAACTGAATTGAATTGAATTGAATTATTATTATTATTATTGAATTTTTATCTTTGTAATTATTATACTTCTGTTAATCTGTATAAATAAAATTGCGTTTTTCCGTTTTTTATTGCCTTTTTTTTTAATTACGTTATTTCTCTTTTACTTGTATCTTAAATAACCCCATTTTGGGCCTTTGACCTGTTGGGGGGCAACATAGTGACTTGGCCTTCCAGTTTATTCGGTGTTATTCCCTGTTGTTGCAACGCCACCTAGATAGAAGGCCTGCGCACAGAAATGTCACACATTGTTACATCATCAAACAGCCAATATTAGGGCTCATTATTGGTAGAAATACGATTAACAATAGCCCCTTTTATGCGATGTAACAATGTGCTCAGGCCTTCTGTCTAGGTGGTGTTGGTTGTTGTCACCTATTTTTATTATTATTATTATTATTATTATTTATACAAGATGGTTGTTTGTTTTTAGTATTTATTTGCGTAAAATGATGGCCGTTTATGGGAATAAAATCATAATCACACAAAGAAACTCCGTGTTTACACATTTAGGTTATTTTCTCATTTGGTATTAAATGTATAAAATTATACGATTAAGAAATGAGTAAAGAGCGTTTTAATTGTTGGTAATCTTACAAACATGGAAACACTGAATTCTTTTGTGCGATTTTAAGGGACCGCCAGTTTATGCAAATAAAATCATACAAGACCCACTTTGTGATACAAGACCCATTCAACTTTTTTTTTGCAATTTAGTAATATCTTTTAATATACCAAATGTTTAAATCAGTTATTAATTAGTAATAATTTTGCAAATTCTTATACTAAGCGTTTCAATAACATTAATTGATTATTGTTAAATATTTACTAATTATAAATAAACTTTATTAATTTCTAATAGTAATTAGTAACTTCAGAGTAAAATGCTGCGAAATTATGGGTCAATAGTGGCGTCTTTGAGTGATGCATCACTGCAGGGTGGAAACGAAATGGTTGCTATGAATGAATTGTTCATTTGGGTGCCTCTGAGAGAGGCTTCACTGCAGTGCACGAGGTGCTTGCAGTTACTAAAAGTCAACTTTGCCCTGGACTTTATGGTTAAGATGACGATATGCTGCAAGACAACATGGAATACTGCCGTTCATACGAAACTTGGTTGATCCGCAACAGCATCATCTTCAGTATTGCAAGATGAACACCAAACAATGGCTGATGAAGCTGTCACGATAGTTTCAGTGTCTGCAGCTCAACAATGCCCACTTGTTGATTGCCGACAACATTCCTCCCGTCGCACTAAAGCTGGGGAGAATACCGCTGGGGCAGACGACGTTCACGCGTCGAGCGCCGAGGAGCAATGGACGCTTCCTGTTCTCGGTGAGACCGGGCGACCAGTGGTGGATGGACAAGTTCCTTAGTTGGTGCAGGAGCCGGTGATTCGGGCTGTGTCGGCTCTGTCAAGTAGTCCTGTTCATTATACTGCTCACGCTCGGCTTTCTCTGGCTCTTGGACAGCCGGCATTAGGCTTGACGGTTGTTTGTCGTTGTCCTCACCGCTGAAGCGTAGTCGTCGATGAGGACCTTCTTCATTGTTATGTCGTGACGCACTTGTCAATTTCGGAGCTCGTAACTCGTGGCCGTCACATGCTTCCGACCGATGAGGCACACTACGTGCTCTGTTGCCTTCGAACAGACGAGGCTTCAATTGATCAATGTGCCGTTTCAAATGTTCCTCGCCCACGGCTACTTCATAGTGCAACACAACGCCTGACACCCGTTTCTAGCAGGTCTCCCCATGTGTACGTACACTGCCTGTCCCTCTCGCAGGTGGCGGTATTTCGGCATCGCTTGGCTTTCTTGTTTCTGCCGAACACGTTGGCTTACTTCTTGCGGACGCAACTCTCTTCCCAAGAAGAGCTTGGCCGGAGATTCCTCGGTAGTGGCGTGTGATGCTCGACGATATTGCTCCAGGAATATATTTAAGTTTTTATTTAGTGTCGCTATTGTTGTGCCCATTGCTTTTAAAGCATGTTTTACTGTCTACATGTAGCGCTCCGCTTGTCCATTAGTGGCGGGGTGATAGGGCGCCATGCGCTTATGGAATCTAACACCACACTTTTGCAAAAAAGTGGAGAATTTGGTTGAGGTGAATTGGGGACCATTGTCTGTAACGACTGTAAACAGCACTCCATATGCCACAAAGAGCTCATCTAAAATTGCCGTTGCAGCTCCCGTAGTCGTCATCGTTGTCGCTTTCACCTCCACTCACTTGCTGAAGGTATCAACAATGATGAGGAGCATCTGCCCTGCAATGGTTCCTGCGTAGTCTAGGTGAACTCTCTCCCAGGGCCCTTTGGGATATTACCAATAGTGGACTTGGTATGGTGCTGGTGCGTTCGAATATGTCGTGCACTCGACACACATGTTGGCAGTGTGTTCTATGTCTGCATCAATTCTCGGCCAGTAGACGAATGAACGGGCTAGGCCCATCATCTTGCCCATTCGCAGGTGTCCGGTGTGTAAATCATCCAGTATGGGCTGTCGCAAGGATGGGGGAATCACCACCCGGTGTTCAAACATCAAACATCCGGCGCTAATGGTGTAACAGTCTTCGGGTGATTTATATCCGGCTCTGACTAAATCATGTCCGCTCTCAAGCTCCTGTACGATCCTACCCAATCTCGGATCACTCCTGGTGGCTTTCGCGATGAATTCTGACCTAATGGGAAGCTGGTTCATCTGATGGACGGAGAACAGTTCAAAACTATCTTCCTCCTCCTCTTCCATTTTGCTGACGGCCAAAAGTCTCGAGCAGTAGTCTGCGTTGGTGTGTTGCTTTGCTGGTCTATATGTAATGGCAAAATTGAAATTCGTCAAGAATTCAGCGTAATTTGCCATTCGGCTGATGCACAATGTTGGAAGCGTCTTGTGGGGATGGAATATTTCAGTGAGTGGCTTATGGTCAGTAACCAACTCAAACTTCCTGGCATATAAATAATTGAAAAACTTTTTGACGGCCCATACTATGGCAAGCGCTTCCTTATCGATTTGTGGGTACCTTCGTTCAGTTTCTGACAACGAACGGCTCGCATACGCAATGGGTCTTTCGAGACCGTTAGTTGTTCGGGGGGAGAGAACAGCACCTAGGCCATAGCTGCTGGCATCAGTCGCTTGTATCAATGGCAACGAGGGGTCATATTGTATGAGGACTTGGGGAAAAATTAATGTCTTTTTTAATGTCCTCGTAGGCAATTTTGGCTTCTGGAGACCACTCAAATTTCTCCTGGGATAACATTTCTCGCAATGGCTTTGCTTGGTGAGAAAAGTTTGGTATGAAGGCGTTGTAATAAGTGGCTTTTCCCAGGAACAGTTGTTGTTCTGTATTTGCTGGCCTGGGTGCCTTCTGGATTGCCTCAATGTGTTCGTTGGATTTGTGTAGGCCGTCCTTCTTTCTCAATGACGTGACCTAAACAAGTGAGTCGTGGAAATGAAAACACATTTTTTTCTATTTAAATGTAGGCCAAATGCTTTCAAGCGTTCCATTGTCTCACACAGTGCTCGGAGTAGGTCATTGAAATGGGGTGCAAAGACCATTATATCGTCGAAGCAATTAACTACGTTCGATGCGCCTTGGAATACCTCTTCCATGCATCGTTGCCACAGTGCAGGGATATTGGCTTTTCCATACAGGGCTCTGGTCGGCCTAACGAGGCCATGAGTTGGCGTGTTTAGCGTCAACACCTCTCGGAACTTCTCATCTATTGGTAGGTGAGTGTAGGCAGTTATATCTAAATGGCTAAACCATGCTGCACCCCTCATCTTATTGAAAATGTCTAATTTTTGGTATTGGGTGCTCATCGATGATTATCTGTTTGTTGACCGTAGGCTTGTAGTTTCCTGTGATCCGAAGCACACCATTCTTCTACACGACCACATGATGCCCACTCTGAGAAGTCTACTTTCTCATAAAATCCTTCTCGCAGCTTGATATCGATTGCTTTGGCATATTCGTCTCGCAGGGTGAGGGGCACGTCTCTTGCCCTTGCGAAAATCGGGGTTGCCTCTGAGACCAGATGTACTTGAGTTGGGGGTCCTTTCAGTCTCCCCGCTGTAGATTGAAAGAGACAAGCAAACTCGTCAAGCAGACTGTCTAATTGAACTTGCTGATCTCGGGTAAGTGTATCTTCTTTTTGTTCCTTAATGGCTGGTACTGGTGAAAATAAACTTTTAATGTCTATCTCTTTTGCGAAGGTTGCCAACCAATCACGTCCCATCAGACCAGTGGAATCACCAACCACAAAAGGTTCAGTCGTTGCATTGTGTTCCCCACCGACACACGCACATACGTCTTCTCCAGGCAGCAGACCTGATGACTGGTGTAGCTCTTGAATTTCCGATCCGATTTTACCAGGTGTATTCGTGGTTTAATCTTTCGAAGCCTGGAGATGCCCATGATCCCACATGGCGCACCAATGTATACCTCTATTTCGATTGGTTTTCCATAGATCTTCACCTCGATGACATTTGGATGGTTCACATGCTGTACTGCTTCCTCATGTATTTTGCCGAGGGTCTGGACTCCATCGACTGGTACATTGTTGGTGGTGGAACGCTTCTTGTTCCTGGTCTTGGCTCTACAATATTTGGCTAAATGACCAGTTTTTTGGCAGGAAAAGCATGTTGATGTTTTATACCAGCATGTGTCGGCCCAGTGTTGACCACCGCATCTTCCACATGGTTTCCTTGGAAGAGACTTGCTTCTCGTAGTGGGGCTGCTCTCAATCCTTGACTTGGGTGACTCACGATTTCCACGTCGGTTCGATAACCTTCTCCTCCAGACTCGACCACGCGGTACTTGTTTTGTTGAGATTTTTTCATACCCCAAATGATTTGTTGGTTCACTGGAGGGCATGCTGAGAATATTGGTCGCTGTTACTTCTTTGGCTATGGCCCAGGTGGCTTCCAGGTTCTGGGCTATTTCGAATGAGAATCAAATTTCTCTGGTTGCTTGGCGATAATTTCATCTTTTGCACCAGATGACCTCAAACACAGAGGAACTGTTCGATCAGCATTCTATCAAGAAACTTGCCATATTCGCAACGGGCGACGCCTTTATGCAGTCGTAACACAAATTGTGCTACTGTTTCGTGTTCGTCTTGGACGATGGTACGGAATTTTACGCTTTCGACGTATTTGTTTCTCAGCCTGTCGAAATGCATAGTCAGAATTTTCTTTATTTCCTTATAGGCGATGGATTCTGGATCTTGTGGGCTCACGAGGATTTTCAATATCTCATTTAATTCTGCTCCCATATGGACACGGGCGTATGCTGCATACATGTTCTCAGGAACACTGGATAGTTGGAGTGCCCACTCGAATCGTTTAAAATACTCCGCTACGGTAGTTTCCTCCTTGGGCCAATAGGCTGGCATCACGAACGGGGGAACTCTGGAGGGGGGTGGTTCTCCTGAGTCTCTGCTACGGAAGTCAAAGGCGCAGGCGCCATTTGTGCGATCGCTGTATCGGTTGCTGTGTGGAGAGCTGCGTCTATCATCTTCGACAGCTCTTGCATGACGGAATTGCCATGGTGGATTTATTATGGATAGTCTTTCAAGGTAAGTGGTTTCTAATGTCTTATATAATACACTTCCTTATTATGACCGTTCTTATCTTTGACGCTGGGCGTTCGTTTTCTTTCAGAACATTCGTCTTTTTTTTTTTTTTGGCTGGGTGTGCTTTTCCCACGAGGATTCCAATTTCTTTTGTCGGAATTTCACTTCTGACACCACTGTTATATCTCTACTTAGAATTATGGAATAGGGAAAGCATTTATCTCGTTCAGGTGTGTGCTAAGACGACGATATGCTGCAAGATGACATGGAATACTGCCGTTCGTACGAAATTCGGTTGCTCCGCAACAGCATCATCTTCATTATTGCAAGATGAACAACAAACATTGGCTGATGAAGCTGTCACGATAGTTTCCGTGTCTGCAGCTCAACAATGCCCACTTGTTGACTGCCGACAACACGTAACCTCTAACCTTTGGCCCCCTAACTCCCCTGACCTGAATCCGTTGGACTACTATGTATGGAGCGTTGTGGAGAGAGAGGTCAATGAACACCCCCATAACACCAAAGATTAATTGAAAGGTGCCGTTGTTCGAGTAATGACCAATATGAACCATGCCCATTTGATTCACGCATGTCGACGGTTTCAATCTCGCATTGAAGCAGTTATAGAAGCTGAAGGCGGATTCATTGAATAGCCATAGAACAAGAAGGTTTCTTGTGTATGCTCATGATATGTTTCGATAATAAAGTTATTATCTCGACTTATATCAGTTTTCTTTCTTGACGTGAATCTGTCCTCAAATACCTTACGCACCCTGTAATTCATGATATTTGATATGAATCCTATTTAATTATATGTTTTATAATCTATGTTTATAATTGGAGGGAAGTTTGCAGTGACTTTAAAAATTGTTTATTTTATTACCAAATTTATTGCCTGCTGGTTATATCTTTAGACTATTGAAAGCTAATAAGGTTATAAAGAATAATTATTGTGTTTATTTGCTTTTATGTAGGCAATTTTTTACTTTTGTTGTCTATGTTAAGTTCTATTTTATTTCTCCTTTTTTCTTACCTCTTCTTCATTCCTTTGCCACTAGATGTTTATTCGCTAGTTTCAATTGACTTAATTTATAATATTTTTAATTTTTTTTTTTAGCTATTATACTTTTACTTAATTTAATACTAATTTATCCATATTTTTTCCTCCTTTTTTAATTTTTTTTAATTATACATTTTTCATTTAATTATAGTTTTTGCACTTAACTCATTTAGATTTCATAATCTAATATACAGCGTTATTTTTTTAAACACAAATACTGACAATTTTTTAATTGGTTTTTATTATAATTTCTCATATCCTGTTCCTCTTTCTGTTATAAAAGAAAAACAAATTTTACAAAAACACACGAACCTTTCCATATTTTATACAAACATAAGGAGTATTAAATCTAATTTTAATGCTGCTCTTGTTACCCTTGATAACATTGATTTAATTCCTAAGTTTATGATTCTTACAGAGACATGGGCTTACAATTCAAACGATATTGCTTCAATTATAGGTTACAATAATATTTATATTAACTGTACAAATAAACGTGGAGGAGGGATATGCCTTTATTATGAAGATACATTTAAAGCTGTCACAGTTCATTACACTTTAGTTCAAAATGATTTTGAGATTCTAACTACATGCTTAAATGAAAACTATGTAATTATTGTGGTTTATCATCCTCCTTCAGATCACTTACAAGCGTTTAGCTCATTTATTTCCTCTTTAATGATTATTCACAGTTATCAGGTAAAAAAATAATTTTGATAGGAGGCTTTAACGTTAATTTTAATATTCCTTCTTCACTAAATTTACTCTTAGACCCTATATATCGTTCGGGATTAACTGCTACATCTTCATTTACACATTTCTCATTACAACGTCGTTCTTACTCAGTTATTGATATAAGTTTTACTAATTTATCTTTACTAGAATTTACTAGGTAACCACAAAAGTTCTTGAGTTTTTAATTCCGGAAAACAAATTATATACACAAAAAGTAGCGTATCGCTAGACCCCAAAATAATCTCCATTGGCATCTAGCACCTTCTGCCAACGTGTCTCCAGTTGACTAATCCCCTGGCTGTAAAATTTGCCCGTCTTGGACTCAAAGAAGTCAGTGAGTGCCAGGTCTGTATCATTGGTGTAGGATTTTCCACGAAGATGGTTGTCCAGAGAATGGAAACTGTGATAATCCGTTGGAGCAAGATCTGGTGAGTAAGGTGGATGAAACGAAGTTTCCCAGCCAAGCCGCTCTATGGTTTCCCTGACCACCCACGCCACATATGGCCAGACATTGTCATGAAGGAAGAGTACCCCTTTGCGATTCACCAATGCTGGCTCCTTCTGCTACAATGCCTGTTGCACACGTTCCGACTGCTGGGTCAGGTCCCCAATGATGGTTTGGCCAGTTGATAGCAGCTCGTAGTGAACCATTTGGTGTCTAATCCACTAGACACACTAGATTACAGGGTTCATCAAAAACTGCAAATTCTCCAGACCTAAATTTCTGAAACCAATGGCTTGCGGTGCATTCATTTACAGCATCATCCCCAAACGCAAGACACATTCGGCAATTTGATGCTGCTACTGACAAGCCCACCTTGAAGTCATAAAGCAAACAACACCTAACCATCTCCTTCGATACCTCCATTTGTCTTCATTTCTGCACGAGATGTGATTGATGTGAATGCCCAACAGCCCTGTATTTATACAGGCTAACCTTCCTGCTTCCCCCCCCCCCCCCGACACATTTTGGACCTCTACAGTCATTTGCATATCTTCTACACTTCCTTTTATGGCAACATAAAAACGGCAAGAACTTTTGTGGTTACTTAGTAGTAATACTTTAGATGTAGCATTAACCGATCATTTTCCTTTACAGGGTTCTCCCCAGGCCCTTTTAGCCGGGCGGGCCGCCCGGCTGATTGTTGTGGTGAAAATTTGTTGTCTTTCTTCAAGAGCCTTCTCGTATTAAAATAAATCTGTCCGTTTGAAACTTTATTTATATAACTAAGTTTTAATATAAATATTGTTTAATCATCCATTGAAGTAAGTTAATACTTAATTTCAAATTTAATGAATGTTTTCTTTAATCAAGTACCATATTTTCTCCTCGGATCGTTCTACACCGAAAGCGCATCCCCATTCCCCACTACGATCAAATCACGAGGATGGCGCCTGGAGTTGTGGGATTCACCACAGAAAAACACAAAAACACGTGCTCGAAACTGCCTGAAAAGATAACTGAGAGATACTTGTCTAATTTGATTTTCTTCAGTTTAATTCTTCTGCTGTATTGAACGTATAACCTGAATATTATAATAAATATTGAACTACTGCATTCGTCAACTAAGCAACATATTTCACAGACGAACTCTTATCAGTTGAATAAATATTTTGCATTAAGCCCGTTACTTTTATTTAGGTTCTAAGAAGAATTAAGTCAGTCTCTGGATGATCCATATTTGTCACTTCACTGCAGATTATCATTAACCAACGATTAACCTGTAAAAATGGTTAAAACATGGAGCTACGCTACCAGAATCAAAAGCCATTATGAGCGTAGTGATACATGGACTACTTTCTTTGATCTCCTTGGCAGCAAAGCTCTTAAGCAAGGAAAATATATTGACGAGAATAAAATAAAATTGAATTAAAAGAAAGCTTTCTTAATTCTTAAAATTCGATCTAATTAAATTGATGATTTGTGGAAAGACAGAAGCTTAAATAGTATATAATCGGCCTAGAAGTGGACTTAACATGGCATTGCTCGAACAGCTGATTTTGGACTTAGCGATGTAGTAGTGCAAGAATACAAAGTCTACTCATCAACGTGTATAAAATTCATATGCTTTCTTTGAGCTAAAAATATTTATTTTGGGGAAACTTGCAGCATTTAAACTCAAACTGTGAAATAAGCGAGAATAGTTTTATTTAATGTTTTATATTTTTGCTAGGTCTCTTTTTTTCTTTTCTAATATCCGATAAAAATGGCCGATGCTGATAGAAAATTAACAATCTATTCCAATAAAGAAAAAGAAATTATACAGTAGATAAATAAACAAACGCTGATTTATTATCTTAATAAAACTAGTATATGTCTATTTAAGCTGTCTTCAGATTTTTACTGTTTTAGACACAAAAATGAATTTGAAACCGCTTAATAAATTAATCTTACTATGGAACACTCGGAAAAAACGATTCGCACGTCGTCTGCTGCCGGGCGGCTTATCGCACGTGCAATTGTACCCTGTATTGAACATCGACGGAAATTACTCTAGTCTAATGTTTAATTTTATTTGATCATTTATTTCGGCAATCTTTCTCTATATAATTGAATCTAATCCATATTGATTTATATATCAGTATATAAAGCATTATTGTCAACTCCAGCTAGTTTTCCACATTCCCCCTACTGATGAGTCATGCTTTCTTGTTTGTTTAAATTAATGCATGCCTAGATTATGTCTACTAACACACATTAGTGAAGTTAGAATTAAGTGATACAAGTGATACATCTGTTAATAACAGGATTTGGTGTTTATTATTAAATTGAAGCACAGTGAGTAAAAACCCAAACCAAAAGAACACATTATTCAATTATTTTAAAAGAAAAGAAACTGATGAGCAAAGTTTTGAAGGCAACAAAACAATAGAATTGCCAATTTCTGACAAAGACCTTGCAGAGGCCAGAGCATCTGATGAATTAACTTCAGTGCACTCAGCATCAAATATAAAACATATATCCAAGCACCGTCAATCAGGTATTAGCAGAGATTGGTTTAAAGGAATTTGACTGGTTAGTGGTGAAAGATAATGGAATGATGTGTTCGTTATGTATGAAATATGCAAAGAGAAGTTCTGCAAACAAAGAACTGACTTGGGTTACTGTGCCATGCACTAGACTACGAAAAGAAAGTTTGACTGATCATGAAAAAAGCAAATTATACTCTGATTCTTGTACAGATATAATTGAAAAACGTGTACTGCAAGACACTGGATTAGGCCAAATTGAAAAATCAGTTTTAGTTTTGATCAACTTACAGAAAGATGCTTTTTTAGGAGCTTTAAAATCAATGTACTGGTTAGCCAAAACGAATTACCACATACCATATTATTTGAAAAATTGCTTGAACATTGCAAGGCAATGGGTTGCACTGATTTAGAGCATCTTTATATTGGTAAAAACGCACATTATACCTCAGAAAGAATAATGCAAGAGTTGCTTGAAGTTTTAGCATCAGAAATTAGATCTGGAATTCTGAATTACATACATTCTGCAGATTACTTCAGTATACTATGTGATGAAACAACTGACATCTCAGTGTTAAAACAATTAATTATATATATTAAATATGTTAGTCAACTTAAGAAAGAGGTTATGGTTAGTTTTGTATCAACCTGCAGTATCAGTGAGGCAAATCTGAAACTATAACTGAAAAGATCATCAAAGTGCTAGACAGCCTGGGATTAAAAATTTCTAATTTAGTAGGACTTGGATCTGATGGAGCAGTTGTTATGATTGGGAAGCAAAAGGGAGTTACAAAGCTGCTCAAAGATAAAACAGAAGGACTCATGGTAAATTGCCATTGTATAAACCACCGACTTGCTCTTGCTAGTGCCCAAGCAGCTGCTGAAGTACCTTACTTAGTAAAGTTTAACGACATTTTAAGACAGTTGTTTTTTTACTTCCAAAACTCTTCGGTTAGGATGGCTGGCTTAACTAAACTCCAAAAAATACTAGACAATCCTCAGGTTAAGCTTAAAATGGCTAGTGATATTAGATGGTTGTCTCATGATTCCGCAGTACAATCTCTAAGAGAAAGCATGGTGAGCATTATAGCTGCACTCGAGAGGGAAGCCACCGAACAAAATGATATCACAGCTGAAGGTTTAAGTAAACACCTTAGAACATATAATTTCGTAGCTTCATTAATGATGTTTTCTGATGTCTTGCCGTTCTTATCAAACTTATCCAGAGCATGGCAAAAGAAAGATGTAAACTTGACAGAAATCCAGCCAGTCTTAGAAGCCACTAAACTATCCATTATGGAATTGAAGGACACTCCTGGCTGTCATTTCCAAAATCTTAATCAGCTTCTTGAAGGTGAATGGTTAGATCTTCATATTGATTATTCGGATAGTAATGCTGTTTCATTCAAAAATGCAATCTATGATAAATACATATGCACAATTATTAATCACCTAGAAGGAAGATTTCCAGATATGCCAATCATTTCTTGTCGAACGATATCAAAGAGTCGTTCCCCAATCTAGCAAAACTAGCTGCTGTGGGACTAGCTATACCAATAAGCATAGCTGAATGTGAAAGAGGATTTTCGGCCCTAAAAAGAATAAAAACCTGTTTGAGGAATCGTATAAATCAGTCCACATTAAATAATCTTATGCTTATTTCACTGGAAGGACCAGATCCAATAAATTTTGATTACGATAAAGTTGCTGACAACTGGGCTTCTAAGAAAAAGAGAAGACTAAATATATAGTTTATTAAAGAATTTTTTTTTTAATTTCTTAAAGCTTACATATGTAACTTACTGGATTGTATACATCATATTATTTAATATAGTTTAAATTCTTTTATCCTGTTTTTGTAAAAAATATTGAAAAATTAAGTTGTCTTACCGTTTTTTAATATATATTATGCCCTTTATTTCAGAAACTATTATTAAATTAGTTATTATAACCTTACAATTATGTTCTCCTTTTTTGAGTTTATACTGGTGTTTTTTTTTTTTTTTTAAACAAATAAGTTTTTTATAATGTTGCCCCACCATCACCACCCGGCTACTTTTTCCTGCCACCCGGCTGCAAAAATTTTCTGGGGAGAACCCTGCTTTATTTATTATATTTAACACTTTTCTTTCGAACAACACTAAATCGAGACCCGCTTTTCAATCACGTTTTGTTTCTTCTACTCAAACAATAGTTTTTAAATCTTTTTTAATGTTGACAGACTGGCACATGTTATTTTCTATTGATCATTTATTTTCTCTTTTTTTAACCCAATTTCTATTAGGTTATGAACGTTATTTCACCTATAAACCCTATCAAGGATAACACATTCTACTAGAATTCCTAAACCTTGGATAACTTCACACCCATTCTGACACTATCTAAAAAGAAAAATAAATTGTATCGTAAAATATGTCTTAACCCTTCTCTTGCAATTCAGACATTTAAGACATACTCTAACTACGATAAAAACCAAATAAATCAGTCTAAACGCCTGTATTACAAAACTTTATTTGAATGACTGTATTATGGCGGAGACAAATGGTATAAAATAAATTAACGAAAGGTCCTAGGTCCTTTTACAATCCATTTTGGCAACCATACCAAGCTAATACTGTATCCTTAACAGATTTTCTTCTAGCACTTCTTCCTTCATCATCTGAATCAACCCTCCCCCCAATGACTAATGTAAGCTATCTATATGATATGTCTTATAACTCCACCGCATTTTACGCACTACCCACCACGCCGCTTGAAGTAACGGAAGTGATTTCTCAAATTAAATCTTCCTCAAACCCAGATCCACTGGGAATTCGTTCGGACATTATTATTTCCATAAAACACACTCTAGCTTTCCCCATTTTCTATATATTCCATTATTCAATATGTTCTGATTTTTATCCAACTATCAATATCTTCTGGTTTAAAAAAGGAGATCCAAAGGATTATAAACTATTGCCCTGTCTCAACTCTCTCAGTATTTGCAAAAATCTTAAAGAAAATATTCTATATACAAATTTCTCAATTTATCTTCTCTCAAAATCTGATTAATCATATCGACACAGGCTTGTCCCGAAACTAAGTATAGAGACTGCTTGTTTCGAGCTTATAGAATATGCTTCATCCGAGATAGCTAAAAATAACTTTGTGGCGGCGATATTTGTGGATTATTCTAAGGCGTTTGACAATATCTCAATACCTCTACTTTTGCATAAATTGTCCACATTTTACAACATCCAAGGCCCTCCTTTGTCTTAGCTGACTAGTTTATTAAGTAATAGACCATACTCTTTGTCTCATGCAAGCTTGTCCTCTATGAACCTACTAAGAAGTCAGGGGGCCCCACAAGGATCGATTTTATTACCCCTGTTGTTCAATCTATTTATTAATGATCTCCCCACTGTTTTATCTCCAGTATTATCTATTTTTTTATGCAGATGACGCCACTCTTGTTATTCTCTAATTCTGATATAACACAGCTGATATCTAACATCAATTTGTCTTTATCAACACTGAAGCAATGGAATGATACGAATTCTCTTATGGTTAATATTGATAACAAACTTGATGTTCATTTTTCAACGGAATAAGCAAAATTTTCCAGATATTCGTAGATTTTTTATGACAATCGGTGAATACAGTTAAATACCTAGGCTTATTACTATCGCATGACCTTACTTGGGATTCACATATAGATTCACTCAACGAAATCTTAAATGAAAGACAAGGGATAATCTCCAGACTACAATATCTCCCGAATAACATTCTCAGGGATCGGCACAGGGTAGGGCATCAAAAAAGGAGACTTTGTAGATTAAATATTTAAAAGAGACTTTGTAGACTGAAATATTTTAAAAAAAGAGACATCGTAGACTTAAATATAAAACGTTTTTAGACTAAACAGCCTAAAATAACATTAACATTTGTTACATTTTTTTTTATTTTTTCTATTTATTTAGGAAAAAGTTTGTAATCAAATAATTTTTCCTTTTTTCAACAATTATTCACAACTTTTCAACTTTCTTATAACCTTTTATTTTTTCGTGGTTGCAGTCCGAAGTTTCATATTCGAACCCCCCCTCCCCAAATTTTTATATCTTAATATAGATGTTTTTTTATGTAAATTTTTTCACACTTTACACCAATAAATTCGATATTGTTTATGAAAATCGAAAGCAATAGGATCTGAATCACTAAATCTGAAAAATTTAGTTTTCTCAATGTTCAGATAATAAATACTTGAACCAGTATGAATGTTTTGAAAAAAAAAAATAGATTTACCGGCATTAAGATCTGAGCAACTATAAAAAGCAAGATAATCTAATTTCAAGATAAGGGACAGTTCATATGGGGGGGGGGG
>JAHWFO010030610.1:119361-153861 GCA_023313115.1 Rhysida immarginata | reverse complement strand
GGGGGGGGGGGGGGTATGTGAAAAATGCATATATTCATAGAAAAACATAAAAATACATGAATGCATTTTCTTTTATTCAATACAAATAGCATATACAATATGTTGTAATACATTAAATTTTTAAAAAAAATCTGTAATGGCCATTTGCTTTCTTTCTATAACTTGCCTCCCCAAAAAGTCCTCCATATCTGACATTGTGAAGTTAAATGTTCCTGGTGCACCGCTATGCTGTGCAAAATAGTTTCTTAAGCTTTTTATAGCCTCCATTGCTACCAAAGTTGAGACGGGCGTTACCTCTGGTTCTAAATGGCCATTTTCATCTTCGTCTTCGTCTTCCTGATCGCTATGAATTTCATTTTGCTTTTGTCTCTAATCTAATTGCAGCACAAATTGGATCCCGACTGAGTAGCATGCGACAATCGACAATCGAACATGCTAGACTGAGTAGCATGAAGAGATTTCCGGGTTTGCGTATGCTATACTGACCAATCAATGAAATGTGAACTGGGCTTAATTAGCCCATTGGCCCATTTGCAACTTTCGCATGGGCTGCATTGACCAATCAGTACAAGACATGTGAACGATGTACGTTGTACTGAAGGGATAATTTAACCAAGGGGATGTAAAATTAGTACGTTATTCTGAAATGTACGTTAAAGTGAGGTACGTTATTCTGAAACTTTTTAGCATTAAAATACCTACGTTTGGGACGGGGATTGGAAATTTGTACGTTATTCTGAAATGTACGTTAAAGTGAGGTACGTTGTAACGGGGTTTTACTGTATTCTCGGTTTAAAATAAGCTATTTTTCATTTATTCTCAAATTAATTTGCGATCTCGATTTAACGAAGTAAACCGGTGGTCCCTTGAACTTCGTTATAATGGAATTTGACTGTACTAGCCAATGTTACTACTTGAAATCAAGATATGCAATTTTTTTTTATTGTCGGAAAGCCCATAAACTATAAATTACTTAACATCTTAAAAATTAACAGTTCATTTACTAACCAAATACATTGTAATTTTTTATTATTATTTGTAATTTTGAATTATAGACGCCCTCTAGGTTCTAACTAGTTGGTCTTTGACCACATAGGACCTAGCTGGGCGTAGATGTATATACTTATTTAACAGATAGATAAATAAATAAATAAATAAATAAATAAATAAAAAATTTTGACACATTCTTAGCTTGTCCAGATTTACGAGTGCCAATTCAATGGGAAGAATTAAAAATTCTTGCCCAGTGTCCGGAATATAACGTTGTCCGGATAAACGAGGGTATTTTGTATTATTGAATGAAAACTGGACCAGACAATCTGCCTGGATTATCAAGTTGTTTGGGTTATTGTTTGGTACTTACAGATTGAATAATATTTAATACAGGGTGATTCAGTCAATTTCTGACCATTTCAGTACTATGATTTATTGACCCATTAATGTTTACAAACTTAGCATTTCAGTATGATATTTTAGGCAGTTCGGAGTTTTTATTCCCGTGGAAAAGTCTTGATGGTATGTTCAATGTGGCCACCACAAACGTTTTGAACTGCTCGCAGCCGAATGGTGAAGTTGTTCATAACTCTATACAGGATTTCTGCATCCACAAGGGTGCAGCAGTCGACGATGCTTTGTCGCAGCTGGTCTAGGGTTCTTGGTGCTGTAGTGAACACACTGTCTTTAAGGAACCCCCAGAGATAAAAAATCATATGGGTTTAGGTCAGGACTCGTAGGGGGCCAAAGAAAGCCACCCCTGAATCGATCTTCTGTCTTCCAGCGTCTGTTAACTCCTGATAAACATGGATCTTATACAGGAACAGGTGTAAATCCTTTCTCAAAATTCGCCACGTCATGGTATAAGACAGCCAGTCTTCAATGGATAGGCGGCGGAGAATCGACCAACCTTGTGCGAACATTTTCGACAACTTCGGCCGTTCGAACAAGAGCTTCGCTCCAGCCTTTTTTCTTGCCTTTAACACATCCAGTGGCACGAAATTGCTTGACAAAATCCACGATTGCTTGCCTGCCTGGTGCGTCTCAACACTTATACTCCTTCCGGAATTTTCTTTGCACGGTTACAGGTGATTTTGTCTCGAAATACCATTCGACAACCTTGCATTTCTGCTCTGTTGATAAAGCGGGCGCCATTTTTCAACAATACGATTTTCATGCAGCGCTGTTGCAACAATACAAACTCCAACTATTTAGAAATTCAATATGGCACTCATATTCTTTCAATTGTTTATCCCTAATACACGTCATTCGAGTGAAATGGTCAGAAATTGACTGAATCACCCGGTAGTTTCTTTCTGCCCCCTCCCCACATTAAAAAAAATTCTAAGAATCTATCAAGAAATAATAACTCACTATTTGAACAGTTCCCTTCTTTGGCACATGATATCCTTTTGGTCCTAAATTAATATGGCCCTATTGAACATTTAAAAATCAAAAATAAATCTTTAATTTTCAATTTAACTATAAATTCAATGTTACAGTGACTTCCAAAACTGTCCCAATTTTAAAGAGCGAGATGTTCATCCATCCATTATTGATATTGTATACATTCAATAGAGTCACCATTGCTTTCATTTAAGAACTCAATATTTGAGCATGAAATAAGTGCAATACAAAATTTTTTCAAAGATTATTTTTATGTAATTACAGAAAAACGGACAATTTGTCATTGGGACAGTTTTGCACCCCCTCTTCAAAAGAAGTAATCAACCTTGATTGTTCCATTAAAACATCAGGAACCACGTATTTTTACAATTTCTTAATTCAACGGTTTAATATGCTAAGTTCTGCATAACTGTCAACAATGAAGCCTATTTCCAAAGACACACGCAATAACATTGTTGCCCTTATTGATAAAGGGCTTTCTACAAGAGATATTCAGTCACGATTAGGAATTGGATGCACAACTGTAAGCAGAGTTCTTGCATCTTGTAGACCAAATGCACAGAAGATGAAAGGAGGTCGTCCACAAAAATTAACTGCAAATGATAAAAGAAAACAGATTCAGATGATAACCAGTATGGATGCTCCAGATGCTGTCAAAGTGACCCAGCGCTGTATTGCTGAATCTGGAACAAGTGTCAGTTGCCCTACTGTTGTCGACATTTCAAAGCATCAGGATTAAAATGTGCAGTGAAAAAAAAAGCCTAAACTGACAAAGAAACACAAAGAAAGTAGTCTCCAGTTCGCGATACGGCATCAACATTGGGCCCGGGATGACTAAAGAGTTATATGGTCCGACGAAACAAAATCAAACCAATTAAGATCTGATGGTCGATCGTGGGTGTGAAAACGTCCAGAATCAGGGTTAACAGAACGGGAAGTGAACGGAACTGTTAAATTTGGTGGTAGCAATTTGATGATTTGGGTTTGCTTGACATTTACAGGAACTGGTTTGATGTGTCGAATTGATGGCAGGATGACCGCTGCCATGTACTGCGACATTCTGGATAACTATTTCATCCCTACTCTGATTTTCATGGACAAGGCAAACAACAGATTATATTCCAGCAAGACAACGATCCCAAACATCGAGCATGCCTTGCCACACAGTGGCTCCAAGATAACGAAATTGAAGTTCTGGAGTGGCCTGCACAATCTCCAGATCTCAATCCAGTAGAACATTTGTGGGAGCACCTTAAAAAACAAATGGCCAAATATCCGACTGAACCAAAAGGAATGCAAGAATTGTGAGAAAGAACAAAGATAGAATGGGAAAATATTTCTGCCCAAATAGGTATTAATTTAATTGACAGCATGCCTAAACGTATTGCTGCATTGTTGAAAGCCAAAGGAGGCTACATAAAATATTAAATAAATATTGTTCATATAATGAGTTCAATTCATAACACTGCATCAAAACTGTCCTAATGACAAACTGCCAGATTTTCTTTAATTACATAAAGAATAATCTTTGAAAAAATTTTGTATTGCACTTATTTCATGCTCAGATATTGAGTTCTTAAATGAAAGCACTGGTGACTATTGCATGTATACAATATCAATAATAGATGAATGAACATTGCACTCTCTAACATTGGGACAGTTTTGGAAGTCACTGTATATTAGCAATAATATTTAATATATACAACTGGAATAATCAGTACATTCAAGCAAGCAGAGCCCAATAAACATGCTTAATACTGAATCGAGACCTTAATTTTATTTTAAAGCTGAATCGAGACACTTATTTAATTTACAAAACTGAAACACTTTGAGCATAATTTACAATTGCCTGCCCTCAAATTTTAAATTTTTGTGGTCTTGAAATTGTCTAACTTTGGAAAATAAAAATATACCATAACCAGTTTTGCATTATCAGAATTTCGTAATATCAGAGAAAGACAAAAAATAGACAATCTAAAGAAAGACCATTTACCTTTTATTGTTATTCTGTGTTCTGGCCAAAATAATCCATTATCATGGTTTGTTTACTCTTAACAATTAATTTTTTGTTTACAAAATCATTCCATTTATAAAAGTAATTTAACAATTCATCCGGATCATCATCTTGGCATAAGAAAAACTATCTTAATACAGTCAACGCAGTATGCGCATGCAAATTCTCTTCATCTTCACTCTCTTCTTCGTCGTGTCTGCCAATTCGTTTGCCTTGACATTGATTAATGATACCTTCATCAGTTAGAGCCTCTGAAGTTATCAAGAGTTGAAATTTTGAAATACCGGTAAGTTTTCAGTCTCTACTTATGTACGTACAGTTGTGATTGATTTTGTTAAATTGTTGTGGGCGTTAATGTGTAGTGGCTTGCAAACAGATTGTGCAGCTAACTAATTTCAACATATCTTTCTCGAATCATGAGTTTTTAAGTTGATTTGCGTGAAGAAAAAAAATGTCAGTGCAGGAAACTAAAGCATAGGCCGTGAGGACTCGCAAGTTCATTATAGGGAAGAAAATATCACTTCCAAAAATGGTTCGGAATTACGCCCTTATGGAATCACTGTTTCTATCCCCCATGATGCACCAACAATATCGTCGGCCATTTTTTTGTGTGTACAGTAGAATCTCCGTACAGCAAAACTCAACAGACCGGCAAAATCATTTCGCTATTTAGATATTTCGTTCCATGGAGGTGGTGTTAAAATTTGAATAATTTTGATGTATAAATTGCATTTATATATGTATACGACGGTTGGGGCAAAAGTCATGGCAACTATTTTTTTTTTCTTGAAGATACCAGTCCCCGTTGGAAAATGTGACATATACAGATGAAAGGACAAGGTGTTAACTACATGTGTGGACAATGAATAGCACTGAAATATCGTAACACACTAATTTATTACGGTAGTATACAGGGCAATATGGCCTTCACGATTGCTCATCACTGGTTGACACAAGTCCTTGCTGAAACTTTCCTACCCACCGTGCTACTGTACGGTACGGTAGGGCATTATTCCCAAGGGTTTCCACTAATTCACTGTGACATTACATCGCATTTCTCCATCGGAGAATGGCTATTTTGATGTAAGCGCGCTGCTCAACACGGGTTACTTCCATCTCGCACGACACTCACCAACTGACTGATTTCACAGCCCTCGCTGCGCTACTACCAGCTGTCACAGAGCCATCTGTTGTTCTGCATACACACTATGCCTACAGAACTTCTACACGACACACATACGTTTGTGATCCGTTCACATATCTACAAGAAAAAAATACTAGCCATGACTTATGCCCCAACCCTCGTATATTTTAAATTTAGTATTTATATATAAAAATTTAGTGTTTTATATTAATTTGAATGCTTCCTAACATTAAGAATAAAACCTTTTCGATACTTGACATTGCTGCCTATCTAAAGTCATCTAAGCCGCCATTGCTGAAAATTTTGTTTGGATCGCGATTATTTTTCCTGAAATAATTAAAATTTGAAAGCAGAACGGATCGAAAATAATATTGTAATAAGAAGTAAAGACAATAGGTTGTTTCTTGCATTTGAGGCATGTAGTTGTCAGCTCAGTTTTAAGATCTTGGCATCCGCAGTTAGAGCATGTGACGTAAGCAAAGGAATCAAGTTTTTCGGCAAATTTAGAAGCATACTGTATTGTTCGTCGAATTTTACGGAAAAATACCGATAGAACGTATCCATAAACGGGTATATTAAGGCCGGCGAGTGTTTTTTCGTCGACCTCGGTAAAATTACATTTCACAAAAATGTTTATGGGCTTAAACTTTCAATAAAATAAATTCATAAATTTGAACAAATATTGAAGTTTTTAATATAAAAAATCTTCCCAAGTTTCGAAAGCTTTTATAGTAGCTAGAGGAGGCCATGTTTAAACTCCTCAGCAGGCCACCATTATTCCTGTGCAGTGCATCATGGGTATTTTGGTGCGATAACATTGTTCTCGAGAACTCTTCGTAATTTTGCCGATAAAATAAGCCTAATGCCATAGCCGCAGCCGACTGGGCAGAGCTTGTGACGTAAGAACTTGTTTTTAACTTCGTTTGCGATGATTTCTTTCGTTGGTTGTCCGTTCATGCTAAGTGAGGGAACCAAATTTCATAATAAAGAGCTAAAATATACCTTAAAATTTATTGTCTGGACCGAAAAATCCTTTTGTTATAGGGATAATTATGCTATAAAGATTTCGCTATATGGAGATTGAAAAAGCACTAAATCAATAGGATTTTTGCAGAGACCACAGAAAAATTTCGTTATTGAGAGGATTTCGCTATATCGACGTTCGCTCTACGGAGATTCTACTGTAGCGAATAGTTCAATAGTTAAAAAGGTGAATTTTTGTTTTGAAAGAAATTAAGTTTAACTAGCTCATTAATGTTTTATCTTTTATTATAAATGCATTTAGAGAACATTAAAAAATTCAAGAATTGAATTTCTCTATAAAGGAATTAAAGACCTAAATGATCACAGGTGCTTGCAGCACGATGCTGTGCTGTGATTAGGCTTCGACCAATCCAGTTATGGAGAACATTAAGTGGAGTTTCACTATACATTACGACGTGTTACGAAAAATAACACTTTATCATCGGAATCACAGAATAATCAGATATATGTATTAAAATTTCGACATAATAAAAATAAAAACTAACTTACTTTAAACAAAAACAAGTGCCAAAATATTCATATTTGTATTAACCGAATATTCATAAGAAAATGTTCATATTATTGGGGCAATTTTACAAGCAAATGACATCAATGGGGTTGAGGTAGACATTAAATTTCGTATTAATAATGTTTAATGTTGCCTTGCAGTACATTGTACTGGAATATAATGATACCGACCAATTTCGCCTTTCTTTCCTGACTTTATCAAGGGTGCTAATTTCGTATTAAGCGAGTTTGTACTAAGTGGACTATGGTGTACTTGTAATTAATTCACTTTCTCTAAAGAATTAAGAGGTTAACGTTACATTTCTACCAAATATCACCTTTACATGGACTCTGGGAATACCCCAATTTTTTGATGTAGCTTAGTTCAGAGTATATCATTTGCAATGGGTATGGGAATAGAATACCTCTATCTTTTAGAGGAGGATTAGACACTTTATCCAAAATACATTGTGTAACAAAGTTTTATCACATTTCAAAAATATATGTTTTAAAAAAATGAAGAAACAAATGGGCAACATATTGAAATGTTTGTAATAATCTTAAGTTTTGTTTGTAAGTGTTCAATGTGTTCTCCTCCTGCTGAACGGCACACATTTAGCCGATAATCAAATTCCTTCCATACCTGCTGAAGCATATCTGGAGTCGCTTCACAAATGGCAGCTGTTATTCGAGTTCTTAGCACCTCCAGATTTGCCGGAAAGAAGGTACAAAACCGCGGTCTTTCACATATCCCCACAAGAATCATAAACAGTGAGGTCTGGATATCGAGGTTGCCACAAAATGGCTTTATGTTATGTGTTCGCCATCACGACAGTAACTGACGGGACCTCCCTATGTCTTCCAGATGCACCCTACAGACCTCAATCGGCATTGAACAAATTGATGTTTTCCTCTTTCAGATGGTGTGCAGTTCATTGACCTGCGACCAATGGTTGCAGAGCTATTTATGAATGAATTGTGGTGAACCTGCATGTTACACCCTGTAAAGAAGGGATATGCGACCATAGTACAATACAATTCTGAATTGAGTGCATGTGTGATTATATGTAAGAAGTGTAACTGATATTGATAACTGCAAGAATTGAGGAGATTGGCCATGCTTTATAATTAAACTACCCTAAGCCCCCCCCCCCCAAATTCTAATATAAATTAAAAGCATATAACCAGTTAATTACCATATATGGCGTTGAGACCTTGTCTGTATCTGTTAGTGTATAGAAGAACACTGTGACTGGCATTGTAATATGGCGAGGGCAGAAGGAACCGCTAGCACCTATTTCAGCAGTGAATCCTTCAACAGTGCTTACAGGCTCTAAACGACCATTTAAAACAGACTCCTGAAAAAAATAAAACCCACAATTAATACACCCATTAACATTAAAACAGCAGAAGCTGTTGTAAAGTAGAGGTAAATGGGTTATGAGACAATTAGCACACAGCAAGGTAAAATACAAGAAATAATTTAATAAATAGAATAAAATCTTCTAAACATTCCAAGGATAAGCTTAGCTGTGAAGCAGAAGTGCATTTATACATTTATTAATAAGAAATAAATCCCCTCCGAGTAAGGTAAAGCAAGTAGCAGATTCTGCGATGAGTCATCTATTTTTACCCCTTTATCTGCACTTTTTACCTCCCCCCCCCCCAAGTTTTTTAATCAAAAAATTCATTTTCTCGAACACAGTATGCAGAAAATGTAAAAAAAGCTCGTATCTTCTTTCCTTTTTCATCATCTCCGATGGAATGACATATCACATGCCATAAGTTGCCATAGTTCTAAAGACACCAAGTGAAGTGCCATCCCCAGAACTCCGACCCCAATGGAACAATTGGGCCTAAACTTCATAGTAATGTAGATCTTGCTTAGAGGAATCTGATACCAAATTTCACTCCTTTTGTCCTCTCTGAATTCCACCCCCATAATTCTGACTCCTGCGAACCAATCAAAACCAAACTAAATAGTGAAGTTGGACATGCTCATAATAAACTACATTCCGAATTTCAACCTTCTACCTCAAAAAATGTAGAAATTATGAAGGGGATGGACAGACATTATAAACCCAAGAAGTAGCTCCATTCTTCCATTACTTAATTATATAGATATGAGCACTTGAGCAATCGTGCGTCTACAAAGCTATTTCACATGAGCGTGCCAATGTCAATAATGCTTAAAAAATGAACAAAAAGTAACAATATATTCATTCTTGACAAATCGCAATTAACAGAAATCAACAGTCGTCTCTCCACAATTGAGTTGACCTTAACCTAAACTTCATCTGCTGAACACTCAGGTCTCCCCTCTTCTCTCAATGCTAATTCCCAAACTGATCTTCTAAAGCATCAGATGACATCGAGCAATATACCCATCGCACCAACATTAGGCTTTTTAATTTTCCTGAAGAACCTTCAGAGAATTTATCAGATAAATGCTGTGAGCTATTTGCATCTAAGTTAAACGTCCAATTATCTTGTTCTAATGTTCATGCAATGCATCGAATTAATTCTCGTATATCGAATAAACCACGCACGGTAATAATGCACCTTTCATCCATCATAAAGAAGGACCTGATTTTAAAAAAAACGTAGTAAATTAAGAGGCAGGTCAATTGGCATAGCGGAAGATCTTACACCAAATCGTTTTCGTCTCCTAATGGCCGCTAAAACTAAATTTGGTTCCTGTAACGTATGGTCTCGAAATGGAAAGATAATGACGAAAATTCGGCAGACAAAATCGTGATACTTCGTTCCTTAAATGACTTCCAATTTGTTAATTAATACTCTGTAATTTGCTTCAACATTTTTTAGTAATTTTAAGATACCATTTCTACTCTATCATACAAATTTTATATCAATGTTAACTTTTATCAATCCAATCTCATCTGATGACTTTAATACCCTTTCAACTAACCACTACCCAGACCCCTCTAAACATCCCTTCTTTTTGTATTGTCTAAACATCCGCAGCATTAAGGCAAATTTTAACCCCTTCCTCTTATTCCTGTCCTTACTCAAAATTCCTTCACACGTAATTGCTTTAACAAAGACTTGGACTAATACAACTCATGAGATCCCTACTATCGATGGATACACATCTACTGCAATCCATTGCAATTGTAAAAAAGGTGGAGGTATTACACTATTTCAAATTCACTGCACTTTGCTGTTCACTTTAAATATACAGAAATTAACACCCGATTATGAGATTTTAACAGTTACAGCTAACAATTTTATTATCAGTGTAGCTTATCGTCCTCCATCTGGTCAGTTCTCCAATTTCCTAAATTATACCTCCTCAATGCTACTTGTGCTCAGTTCACAAACTAAAAAATTATTTATTATGGGAGACTTATCTCGATTTCTCAAAACCATCCCCTAATCTAGAAAGTCTTCTGGACCTGATGCTTTGCTCCAGACTTACCCAAGAAATTCACCCTTACACCCATTATTCTTTTGCTTATAAAACTTATTCAGCCATCGATCAATGTTTTGGTGACATCTCAGAAAATTACCTCGGTGGATCTATTGACCTAGCAATATCAGATCATTTTCCTATTTTTCTTTTATCAGCTCCCTTTACAATATACACACCACCACTTCCTCCTACAAAACATAGATTAGTTACATTCCCCAACTCTAAACTACATTACCCTTTTATAGCTCCTCCTATAACTTATTCATTTTTTATCTATCTAGCCTCTCCAGAAGAAATAGCAAAAATTATACATCAATTAAACAGGTGGTGGCCTTACAGTATAACAGAGGGACATCAGGAGTTCCAACTAGTTTCGCCATTTATTCCTGGCTTTGTCAAGGATTTATACAGCAAGAGGCATGCAAGCCTTTATATACAGAACAGTGGTACAAATTATGCGTATACATGAACCAATAGGATACAAAAGAATTAAAGAGGAAATAATGGCCAACAGGATAAATAGAAAAAGCACAGATTTTTGAAATATAATGGCCAATAGAAAAAAAAGGGTGTAAACGCTAATTTTTATAAATTATACAAAAAGAAAATATACAAAGGGATGGTGCGCGTTTACGCGGACCGAAAAGAGAACTTATCCGGTTGTCTGAGGACAAGAGGATTTACAGAAAAATAAACAGGCAAGAAATAACAAAATGCAAAGGAAAACAAAAACCATAATAAAGAAACCGAGAAAAAAGGGATCATAATAGATCGGATAAAGAGTTAAGTATTGCATATACATTAAAGTCTGTTTGATAATTGAGAAGCAGGTGGGGGGAGGACTTCTTGGCCTTGAATATTTCGATCGCTTCGAGGGTAGCTTCCTAACCTAACCACATCCTCCAACTTAATACACCATTCCTCCTCACATCCCCCCACCCACAAACAAGCCTCATTAAGATTCCTAATTGACCGTGCCCTGAAGCTCCCCCTCAGCCCCCAATCCAGATCATCCGAACTCCGCATAATCCGGAACCTCGCCCATGCCAATGGATATTCGACTTCCATGTTCTCCCGTATTCTTCACCACCGCAGACTGGCCCTCTTCTCCCCCTCCCCTCTTGTTTCGCCCCTTCCCAAGAAATGGAAGTCCTTATTGTATCTGGGCCCTAGTTTCTCCCAGCTCTCTAACTTCCTGTCGTCCCTTGGCCTTCGAATATCTTTTCGTACTCCTACACCATCAGCCCGCATCCTGAACCCACCCGCCGCCGTCACCACCGACAAATATTCCCAATCCGGAGTTTACCGCCTGAATTGTGCGTTTTGTGACAGATTTTATGTAGGATTATCGACCCGCAATTTTGCAGTACGATTCAAAGAACACATTGACTCATATAGAAAACGAGATCGTATTTCCCATTACGCAAACCACCTCGAAGATTCCGGACACGCTTTAAAGACGCAAGAAGATGTTATGTCTGTCCTACATATCTGTAACTGCTACCCTCGAAGCGATCGAAATATTCAAGGCCAAGAAGTCCTCCCCCCACCTGCTTCTCAATTATCAAACAGACTTTACTGTATATAAAGGCTTGCATGCCTCTTGCTGTGTATATCCTTGACAAAGTCGGGAATAAATGGCAAAACTAGTTGGAACTCCTGATGTCCCTCTGTTATACTGTAAGGCCACCACCTGTTTAATCAATAGGAACAGTATTATGATCCACCCTTCTACCAATTATACATCAGCTAAAACCCTCTACCACAACAGATCCTTTAGGATTTCAAGCAGATATTATAATTACTGTCTCCTCTAGTTTGCTCCCTTACCCACATTTTCAATATCTCAATAGCTAATGATAGTTCCCAAAATGCCTGCGCCAAGCCAAGATTATCCCAATATTCAAAAAAGGTAGTTCGTTAGAATATGGTAACTACAGACTGATCTCAATCGTCCCCGTTTTTTTCAAAAAACCTTGAGAAACTATTTTATTCGTTTATCTAACTATGTAGTCAACTATAGCTTAATTTTTCCAGTGCAACATGGATTCTTGCCAAAACACGGCATAGATACGGCTTGTTATGAACTGTTTGAATACATCACTATGAATATGGCGGATAAAAACTTAGTAGTTTCTATATTTATGGTTTTCTGAAAGGCCTTCGATTCTATCCTGCTACATCTTTTAATATACAAACTTACTAATTTCTACAACATCCAAGGACCACTTTTAAATTGGTTAATATAGATTTTCTATCTGATCGAAAATATACATTAACTTTTGGTAATAAAACTTCCTCAGCTTTAATCCGCAACCACGGAGTACCTCACGGCTCCATATTATCCCAGTTACTTTTTAACCTTTTTATAAACGACCTGGTGCTCACACTCAAATCCACTTTTACAATCCTTTATGCCGATGATGTAACCCTTTCCTACTCAGACGTATCGATTACTAATCTCCAAAATACTATCAACTGTTCATTATCCAGTTTCAGCAACTGGATACAAATAAATCAGTTATCTCTTAACATTAATAAAACCAAATACATGATCTTTACAAAAGAAACAAACAATTCAACCTACATGAATTGCTTCTTCACTTTAATTCAATCCTATATCTAGCATAAATACTTTCAAATACTTGGGATTATACATATCACCTGAACTTTCTTGGAACAATCATAAATGAACATCTAAAACTCTCAGTAAAAAATAGGAATAATTTCCCAACATCAATATCTCCCCTCCGAAATATTATTACTACTATATAATAGGCTAATTCACTCATCACTACACTATGGAATTCAATTCTGGGGCTCAACATTAACTCCAATTTAACCAGAATCCTCAGTCTTCAAAAAAGATTTCTCAGAATATTATTAAAACTCCCAAACTCAAATTCGGTAACTCAGTACTTTAAACTTTTTAGAATAATAACAATCCATCAAATATATATCCAGCAACTATTACAGTTTACATTTAAGATAATAAATGACATCTTAAAAGTACACTACCCTAACAAAAGTCATGGAACAACCCTGATTTGAATGAAAATGAGACATTCCTTTGCAATTTCACTGTTGGCATTCTTCCCAGCACTACATAACAGAGTATGCTATTATGAGATGATGCTTGCCTGAATGCTGTAAGAATATCTCAAAGAGCTTTCAGACTTACAAAGAGGTACAATTGTTGGGTGCCATCTCGCAGGCAAAATGTTAGAGCGACAACATTGGATCAATGGCGAATGGTTGAATGGAGTGAGGAGTCCCGCTACACCATCTGGCAATCGGATGGATGGGCTTGGGTATGGCGAACACCCGGCGAACGTTATCTGTCAAGCTGTGTTGTGCCCACGGTGAAGTTCGGCGGAGGGTCGGTGATGGTGTGGAGATGCTTTTCATGGTATGGATTGGGTGGAATCGTTTCTGTGAACGGACATCTAAACACAGAGCGTTACCAAGACATTCTGGACAACGCAGCACTCTCATCTCTCTGGCAGCACTTTGGCAATGGCCCTTTTCTGCTTCAGCACGATAATGCACCTAATGATACATGATATATTTTATCAATAATGATTATGCAGACACTGTATATGAAACATGTTGACATTCCATTGTTCCATTATTTGTGATGATAATAATAATCATAATAATAATAATAGATTTCTGTAGAAGTTTTTAAAAATTTTATACAATTAAAAAAAAAGAATTAATTATTTTTTTTATTTTTCATTGCACGTGCTGAAAAATAATTATGCTATATATTCACGTGCTATTAAAAAAATATATTATCAATAATAGATGAGGGCAAGTAGTAGAAATTTTATAATAGCTTTGATGCCATATGTCAGTACTATATGGTTTTGACTTTATTAAGCCATTTAAATTTTTTATAACCATCTACTGGAAGGCTTCAATTTTATTACATTTTTAAATCTTTATTTTTAAAGAATTTAATTCCAATTTGACCATGTAAATGCATTTTCCTAAAAATAATAACCAATTGTTTTATTTATTCTTGTTTGATAACCATTTTTCTTTGTTTGATCTATGTTACTTTATGTGTATCACGTGTTAATATATTTGAATTGTGTAAAAAACAGTATACTTAATGAAAGTTCAAAGATATATTCATTAAACATACGAATAATATACATGTTTAATTGCAGAAAACACTGTTCTCTGGGATATTAATAATTCCAGCTATCATAAGCGACCGGGTCGCTCCTAATTTTTATTTGCGGCGAGACGAGCTGGCGACAAGCGACAAAGAGCGACAGCTGATGTCAGCAGTGTGACCTTGACGCGCCCCCCCCCTCCCGGCCCCAAGGAGCGACGAGCCGTCGCTGGCGACCGGGTCGCTCCTAATTTTTATTTGCGGCGGGCCTTAGGAAGGCACAATAAAAACACAAGGCTAGGCTTTAACGAATGCTAGGAAAAAAAAAAAAAATACAAAACCATATGATAAGTCTATGGTGCTGTTTTCTTATGAATGATAAAAGGGGTATATTGTTAGATGTGAAGTTTACTTGAATGTTATGTTGTTTGTTAGTTAAGAAACATCGCTGCAACAATCCTCTTTGTTTGTGTGACTCTCCTTTGGTTCCTTCTATCCTCTTTGTTGTTGGGTGCTGAAGCTTACGCATTAAGAGGTTCATTGTTTGTAGACTACAGCATTGTTTCTCGGATAGTTTCCGAGAAGGGATGCTGACATCTTGATGAACATTGTTACGTTTTCTATATTCTTTGCTTTACGTTTTCTTGGAATGAGAGGTAAAAAAAAAAAAAAAAAAAAAAAAAAAATTTTAAGACTATCTGGCGAGAACAACATCGAGAGTCATGCGATAACACTGTGCAGTCAAGGACTTTTTTTTGTTCGTTCTACAGTGTAATGGAGATCTAGCTTGTTTGAAACTTCTATAGGGAGAGAGCAACTGATGTCACGCCACATTGCATTCTGGTACGTTCTCGAAACTGGAGGACCAACAACAGGCTAAAACACTATGAATATAACGCGTTTGCAAGTTTTGCAGCTGTAATTGTTTAAAAATGGTTAATTTTTGTGCTGTGGTCGACCGACCGACCGACAGACAGACAGACAGACAGACAGACAGACACAGACAGACAGACAGACAGACATTTATGATATTTGGCATAGTTGCTTAGAAGCCCACAGACTAACATATATGAATATTGTGCAATTCCAATAATATTACATACATATGCATCGAATTGATAACCTCCTTTTTTTGAAGTTGGTTAAAAAGCTTGGCCGTTCAATAATAGCCTCATATAAGGTCTAACTTTGTTTTTGTTTTAAAATTTCGACTCCTGAGTGGCATGTAAAGTCTCGTATGAGGCAAAAAATAGCAAAAAGCGGACCCCTTTGTCTTGTGTCACGTAAGCCTCATACGAGGGCAAAAAAAAAAATAATAATTAAAAAAATTATTTTATTTTCTATATAATTGAAACCCCCTGATATCATAAAAACAAAAATAAATAAATTCACTAGCGTTTTCCATGTTATTCAAGTCAGTAAGGAAGATTTATCAGCAAATTTTAGCATACTTGACATTCCTTTTTGATTTGTGGTTCATAATTGTTCATGCTGTGACAAACATGCACCAAAGAAGTTTATGAATGGTGATGCACGTTTGTCACAGTGGCAAGTTTATGAATGGAGTGTGAAGTTCACAAATGGCGTGACAGCAGTATCAGATGCCCCTCGCCCAAGTCTAACACGAGTTTTGATACCAGAGAATATTGCAACAGTTGAAGCCTTAAGTGTTGAAAATCGTCAAGTAACGATTGATGAAATGCAGAATTGTTAGACATTAGTCATGGTTCAGCTCACCACATCATTTCAGTAGGTTTCACACCTTCACTATTCAAAAATCAGATAATTGAATGCTGTTCTTCTTTGGTGCAGGTTTGAAGTGGGGCGGCCATCTTTAAACTGCTGCTGTAACGTTGTTTGCTGGTCTCTATTTTCCTGCCACCTACCGGATATTTCTACAACTCATTTTTAACAGATCTGCAGAATTACAACATTGTGGGACAAAATTTGGAATTTTAATTACAATTTTACGGTTTTTATTTGTCTACCCTCGTAGATTATTTTTTTTAAATGCTTGAAGGGATCCCTGCACGGTTGAATATTGTTTTTTAGCATAATTGTTCACGATTAAAATTATTCTTATTCTTACCACCATTTACCGTGACCGTGTCTTCATTTATTCCCAGTCTTCAAGTCCAAAAATCCCAGTCGCTTCACCCCCGTGCGGTAAGCACCTGCCGCACAGTGCTGCTGTTTTTAGATTAGTAATTCCAATAATAAAGGGTAAAATTTAGCGTATCGGGTTTTTGGGGGTAACTTTAGGGAATTTTAGTTTTTTTTTCCTATGCAGTTCTCTACACATGCTGAAATCAGAACAGAGCAGAGATCCCAGAGAACTGCGCTTAGAAGCAGCAACAGTCAGCAATCAGCAGAAACTAGTAATCTAGCAAAGCTGCTGCAGGGAAGAGGAAGAACGGGTAACGAAGTGATGCTCTTTTGTTGTGGTAAAAATACATCTTAGCGATGGACAAAACGATAGTTCCACAGGAGTGGATTAGAGAAGACGAAATATATTGCACAATGTTATGACTGGATCCAAAAATGGCTTACAGAACTCATGCGGAAATCCATGCCCTTACATTCACTCCTTGTTAAAATTTTAAGAACTTAATTTAAAATAATTAAAATCATTTTACAATAAATTATCTTGAATGGGAAAAAAATTTAATCATCGATAAAAATATCATTACAGGGTAATTTAGGTTAAGAAAATCAACTGCTGAGGGAATTTTATTGCCACTATGCGACAGCACTGCCGCCGCAGCTTGACCCTGGAGGTTGTTGCAAATGCCTACCTTCATCCGTTCTTGGTTTAATCTTATCTACATTTTGAAAATGATGTCCTTTTAAGGTGGTTTTCAAGTTTGGAAAGAGGAAAAAAGTCTACTGGGGCTAAGTCCTGAGAGACAAAAGGCAAGGAAAACGGCTACTTCTTTGTAAAAACAATTCAGGAAAAAGGGGAAAAATGTATACAATAAAATAACAAGAACAGGAAAATAAATACAATGTTGTTATTTTCATAGTAACAAATTGCATAAACTTATAACAATCAACCAACATTGAAAATAAGAAGGTACGTGGATAATAGTAATTAGATAAAAATAAAAATTCTTCAACCACAACAAATATGAGAAAAGAAAAATACAACCTGGAAACGCTTTTCAAAAGCAAGGCTTTCATCATTCGGCCCAATTTTGTTGACTGTATTAAATTTAAAAATCTTAAGGATCCTTGTTTAAAGGATATTCTACCCCTAGTTAAGACAAAAAGGTTAGTTCTGGAAATTGGGTTTCTTAATTATAAATTGTCGGCGACACAAGCAAAAGCATATAGTTTACATCTTAAACTCAGTAATTCAATGTGCAAAGAAGATAGGGACGATTTTCTATTTAAGATGAATTTGGTCAACCAACAAAAGATCGTTCAAAAAAAACCAAAAACTCTCAGAAAAACTTGCTCTCATCGTTTCTAATTGGAAACCTATGGTCACAAAACTCAAATTTGTCATGATAATGTAATCAATCAGACAGATTTTCATTTCACTAATCATTAACTAGACCTACTCTCCAAAGGGCTAAATTTGCATTGAATAATAATCATAAAGACTTACATCAATTAGTCGGAGAAATAGAGGGAGGTATTCGTTTTCTCCCAGACCCAAATAAAAAACCATTAGAGATCAGTGCAAAAGAGTATTATCTAAAAATTGGACTAGCATTTAACGAAAAAGTATTAGATAGACAAAAGATAGATATATATTGTCAAATCTCTCAAAGAAAGATTGTTTTTTCTTAAAAAGCGATAAAGGGAATGACAGTCATTATAGAAAAGTCTGATTATTTTAGCAGAGTTAATGATCTTATTGCTGAAGGCCCGTTTGAGGTCTTAAATAAGGATCCCTTACCAAAATTAACAGGAGCTGTGAAGGACGCAATCAAAAATTGCCCCAATATCATTCCCAGTAATATGGTTTCTTCTTGGACTATTTCCAATCCCACTCTTCCTAAACTATATGCATTACCCAAAATTCATAAACCTGGAAACAAAATGCACCCAATTGTTTCTAATATTGATTTTCCCACTTCTCTTATTTCCAAATTTTTGGCCAAATATCTTAAAACTTTTAAACTGTCAGAGTTTGATAACTCAGTTTATTAATAGCGTGGAACTGGTCAAAAAATTAAAGATAAAAAAAAATCAAAGAAGGTGAGGTACTGGTTTCATTTGATATTGTTTCACTTTTTCCAAGTGAACCAATTCCGGACACTCTTTAAATTTAACGACATTCTTATCAAAAATAATGTCCCTCAAAATAAGATTGATGAATGCTTAAGATTAAGTAAACTCTGCGTTAATAATAATGTTTTTCAATATAATAATCAGTTTTACAAAATGATAGGTGGCACCCTCATGAGATCCTGTCTCAAGTCTCATCCTTGCTGTGATCTTTCTCAAAAGTTTTGAGGATATTCTATGAAAACTCAAGTAGTTATTTCCCCAACACATGGTTTCGTTATGTTGATGATGTTTTTACAATCTTCGATATAAAGTCATGTGAATTAACTATTTTTGTGGACCACCTCGATAGTTTCTTTCAGACAATTTATGTAAGAAGTAGAAGGAAATAGGAAATTACCGTTTTTAGACATTTTGATCATTAGAAACAATCATTCCTTATCATTCGATGTGTTCCAAAAACCATCTAATCACTCTGATTACATTCCCATTGATTCAAGTCATTCCTGGAACTAAAAGGTTTCAACGTTCATTTTTATGATAGACAGAGCGATTAATCTACCTTTAAGTAAAACTTCCTTTAGGAATTAAATTTCTTTAATTAAGAGTATTGGTAATAAAAACCGTTACAGCTCCAAAACAATTGTCGACCTCCTGAAAAAAAGAAAATTCAAAAAGTTTCTCTCGGACCTAACCACTTTGCACACCATCAAGGATAGGAAAAAAATCATCTTCATTCCATTATTAGAAATTTAAGTTCGATTTTCAAACCACACAATATTTCTTATTTTTTAGCAATCCAAACCAAATTAAGAATCTTTTGGGGAATCCCAAGGATAAGCTGCAGTTTCTACTGAAGTCAGGAATTTATGTACCCCATTGCTCTCAATGACTTATGCAATACAAAGGTCAGACAAAACGTAGTTTGGACACGAGATTCAAGGAACACCTCACCCAGACGGTTCGGTAGAAGCGGCCAATCTGCCATAGCAAAGCACTCAATCGAAACTGACTGTAACAATTTCTCCATTGAAAATCTAAATTTGTTACAGTCAATAAATAAAAATCATCTGTTAGACACTTTCAAGAGCATGGCCATCCAAACAACCAATACTAACAATTTACTTAATTCAGATTCAAGCCCCATTGGCGATTCTCCTTTGAGCCAATGGTGGGCCCAATTGGCCAATCATTAATTTTGTCTGTTTATAGTCTCTTCTCCGAATGGTTCGTTCGTGGTGTCAACTCGCTATATAAATTGATTTTTTCGGTTCTTAATTCAGTTCACTTTGGTCTTCCTCGTGTTCTCCTTGGTTCCTGCCGAATGATGAAAGCCTTGCTTTCGAAAAGCACTTCCAGGTGTTATTCTTCTTATATTTGTTATGTTTTTTTATTTTTATCTAATAGCTACTTCTTTAGCAGACAAAAATTGGCCAATAAACAGGTAAGAGTGACTTGGTGCATTGTCGTGGTACCCAACCCAGCTCTTTTTTCCATAGCTCAGTCCATCTTGTTAGCAGAATGGTGAATGCACAAGTTAACTTTGGCAGCTATAGTCACCAATGGATAAAGGTGGAATGATGCACCAAGATTTGTTACCAATGGTTGCCACTAGGTGGTGCTATTTACAAGAGCTCAATTGATACAATGGTTCGTTTGCTAAGGCAAAAAGTCCGGTCTTTTTTGGACAGATCTCGTATACTACATTCAAGGAAATAAAATTTTGAAATTTATCTTTTGAAAAATCTTGTTTCAAAAGTTTGAGATAATTGATTTTACCACTTTGTAAGATCACCTTTTGCTTTAATAAGATCCTCTATTCTTTTAGGCTTGGTATTAGTAAGGTCAGAGCAAAGTTCCTGCATAAAATTTTTCTTAATATTTTGATGCATTCAATAAGATCATTTTTGTTTCATGGGCATTGTTTGTGGATTCGATTCTTCATTACTGTCAATAGATTTTTGACTGAGTTTAGGTCAGCTGAATTTTCTGGCCATTCCAGGACAGTTATTCCTTTTTCCTTGTCATTAATTTTTGGATGTAAGAACTGGTGCACAATCTTGTTGGAAGATAACATATATGAACAGATCTCAATGCTGGGAATGAGAATGAATTCCATCATTACAGTATAAACTTCAGTATTGATCCCGCTTTTCACAAAATAGAGTTCACCAATACCTTGACCATTAAAACATCCCCATGCCAGTTGAAGACATAGCAGCATCTTTCATATCACTCCACACAGGAATTCTTTTGTTGGAATTCAGACAAAACATGGGATTCAGCACTAAAGATAACCTGTGACTGTATTTCAGGGTTCCAATTCTCAAATTTTTTGGCCCAGTGAAAACGTTTTTTCTTTTGAGTGAGTATTAGAAGAAGTTTTTTGATGGCAACATGAGACTAAATATTTACTACATGTAAATACCTGTAAGCTGTACTGCATTAACTCTTTTTATTTAGTGATGCTGATAGATCAGATGAGGTCTCAGATTGTAAAATGTGCATATTTTATTCAAGTCTTCTTTTATCATGATCATTGAGAAATTTAGCCAATCACTTTGATTGCTCCCTTCACAATTTGATCTTCTCTCCATCTTTTGAAACAAGTGTTTTCATAAGGATAAATTCAAAAATTTATATTCTTGAATGTAGTACAAGGCGATTCAAAAGTTGCTGTGCAGTGGCTGGTTGGAGGTGGTGGAAATGCCCACCACTGGCCTCACGACATCGGTTACATGCAGTTGCATGTTGTGGAACTCTGCTCAATATGGCTGGTGAGATTTCTTGAACTTCAGCGGTGATTTTCTCCTTCAGTTCAGGCAAAGTGTGCAGATTGTTTGCAGACACTTTAGCTTTAACCCCACCACAGGAAGAAATCTAGAGGTGTGAGGTCCGGCGAACATGCAGGCCAGATGCCACTCGAGATGACTTGATCAGCAAAGAACGATGCACGGTTGGGTACAATTTTGGACTGAGTTGCTAATAGCCTTTACAGTGTCAGCAGAAATCTCTGTACAAGCAGCAATGATACAGCATTTCATTTCTGAGTGAACTATTCATACGATTATGATGCGTTTTTTTTTTTTAAATTGTGTTCATCATTGAATGCAGAACAAGTTTATAATTGAAAATTGGTCCCTATCTGTTACAGTTTAGGAGATAAATTTTCTATCTGTCTTAATTTGCATAATGAAGTCATCAGAAGGTCACCACTAGATAAACCACCCACGACTTCCTAATTGTTGGCATTAACAGACTTTTAAATTCTACGATAGTTATCAAGTAGTTTGAGGGGTAAATGCTTTTCAACATGTTGTACAGTGTTAAAGATAATTTTTCTTAAACATTCTTTCCTTATTAATTTAAGAAATTAAAAAAATATATATCTGTAACTCGAATTCA
This sequence comes from Rhysida immarginata, assembly GCA_023313115.1. Classification (NCBI taxonomy): domain Eukaryota; kingdom Metazoa; phylum Arthropoda; class Chilopoda; order Scolopendromorpha; family Scolopendridae; genus Rhysida; species Rhysida immarginata. Next base: position 131,576 of record JAHWFO010030610.1, on the reverse strand, counting down.
ATTCTGATTGAGAACTAACCTCAAAACTGCCAAGGAGCCTATTATTTGTGAACGTTGTAGGTTCACTTGTACTTAAAACTTTTGGTGCATCTTCAATTTCATTATCATCTTTTTCAAACAAAGCACTTAAACAAAATTACAAAGGAAAAAATGAAAAGTCAAACATATGTAAATAAATACAATGAATTAAAAATTAGGATCCAGTAACAAAAAAACTTCATCCTGCAAATTTACTTTTTGATGGCTGAAACTGTAGTTAGTGAACTGTCAAAATCAAAGGAAGTGCCTTTCCTCAGTGGAGCCTGAAAAAAAAAAAAATTAGCTGTTAATAGTGGCAAAAATTTTAAATTTATTGTAAAACACAATATAACAATAGTACAAAATGAACAACAAACATTCCTATAATTTAAGGGCTAAATAACTAACTTAATTTTCAATGAACTCTTATCATAAACAAGTTCATGCTCACTTCAATACATGAATTCACATTTCAACAGCTGAGAATGGCTGCTATACTTGCTTTTCCACACATTCTGTAAAGAGGGCTAGCCACGGAAAAGGTAAAAAGAGGTAAAGAAAAGAGTGGACTGGTCACTACATTTATCAAGTCCTCACATACCCAAGTGCAAATGAGAAAAAATATGCTGGTTATGATGATTCGACACATAAGAGGTATCTGGATTTCCTGATCAAAATGGAATTATCTTCCACATAAGAGATTTTCTCAACCAGGGATATTCTTTTTTATAGTCTTCAATATTTGCCCTCATTGTCTGCGGTGCTCTCCTGTGTAGCACAACAATTTTGTAATTTTAACTTATTCATTTTGCTTTGCCCTGTCGACTTCTCAGGTTTATAAACATCATATATTTTCTAACATTAAATAGTTATCTATTTCTTGTGAAAAATCCCTTTTATTAAAAAGAAATTTTATTAAGGGCAACAATATAGATCACCAAATCCCATCCAGTACTATCTCAAAATATGCCGAAGAAAACACCAATGAAAGAAACATTTTATATTGAAATCTGCATGGAACCATCTTAAAAATAAAATCATAAAACCAATCAAATATTTACTCTTAAATTTTCTTTCATTCTACAAATGGATGAGAATATAAGAACATTTTTTTATTGCTTTTAAGAGCAATGTTTTATCAAGTTTCTTCAAGTTTTAAAAGGCATTAATGGATGTTACCTAGATGATCAAAATAATTGTCCAATTTTGATAGTCAGCATTTTAAAACTTTTTAGAAAATATGTTAGATGTTCAAAATAATCGCAGCAGTTAATTTCTGGATAACATTTAAAATCATAGGTAACAATAGAAGCTTCAAACAGTAAATAAATTGGCCAGAAGTAAAGGGAAACCACATAAGAAATGCCACGAGAATCGATTGGATATTTCGGGGGTTATGCCTCCATCAGCAAGTGACAAGAATTGGAAAGGACCGAGAATTTAAACAAAAATTGAATGATACATAGCTATTCATAAACAATAAAAATAACCGAAAAATAAACAATCAAACGGAAAATAAACAATAAATCCAAATCCACTGATTTCATCATGGTAAAACAAGAAAACCAGTTACTGAACTGACTTACTAAACAGGTTATTTGAGTGGTTGTACTAAAGAGGATATCATAAACATACACTACCCTATCAAAAATCATGGGACAACCCTGATTTGAATGAAAATGAGACATTCCTTGCAATTTCACTGTTGGCGTTCTTCCCAGCACTACATAACAGAGTATGCTATTATGAGGTGATGCTTGCGTGAATGCTGTAAGAATGTCTCAAAGAAAAGAGCTTTCAGACTTCCAAAGAGGTACAATTGTTAGGTGCCATCTCGCAGGTAAAACTGTTAATGCGATGACATTGGACTCTGGATCAATGGCGAATGGTTGAATGGAGTGACAAGTCCTGCTACACTATCTGGCAAACGGATGGACGGGCTTGGATATGGCGAACACCTGGCGAATGTTATCTGTCAAGCTGTGTTGTGCCCACGGTGAAGTTTGGTGGAAGGTCGGTGATGGTGTGGGGGTGCTTTTCATGGTATGGGTTGGGTGCAATCGTTTCTGTGGACGGACATCTAGACGCAGAGCGTTACCAAGACATTCTGGACAATGCAGCACTCCCATCTCTCTGGCAGCACTTTGGCAATGGCCCTTTTCTGTTTCAGCACGAAAACGCACCTAAAAAAGCAAGGGTTGTAGGCACATGGTTTGATGAAAAGGGGGTTCGAGAACTTGGTTGGCCTGCCCAGAGCTCCGATCTGAACCCCACCGAACATTTGTGGGGACGTGTTGGAACGTCTACTGCACGCTTGTGCGGAGCGCCCGAAATCTGTGACCGAACTGTCCAAGACACTTATGGCAGAATGGCGAAAATTACCTTTCGAAATGTATCAAAAACTTGTGGACAATACGCCCCAGAGTAGAAGTTGTGATAGCAGCAAAAGGTGGACCAGCAAGATACTAAAATATGTATATTTTTGAGTGTTTCTATTAAAGTGATGGTGTCCCATGACTTTTGATAGAGTAGTGTATATTCAGGTGCTCTGAATATGATTGATGCGTATGATCCAGCCCCAAATGTAAATCCTTGACAATTACCAATTAACAGCAATCTTGACTTTGAATTCTCTCTTCAAGATTCTCAGTTTTTATTGACTACTGTATATTAGGAATGCTGTTTAAAAAGTTAGCAAACTCAAAATTAAGTTTCTTTGAATCTATTATTTGTTTAATCATCATTGTTGTAGGTATTAAGGCAAATTTTTCTATTTAATACCCCCCCTACATTATTTCTACATCTTTCCTAGATTCTATTGTACATGTATTGTGACATTACATGTCAGTATAATGCGTCGCACCCGGCAAAGGCAATATATTTCAGTGTGTGTTCATGTGTGGGAGGTGTTTGTCTTGTGTGGAAATTGTTTCGTAAGCGTTAGTTTGTTTGTTTTGGCGTTTTTGTGTGTTTAGTTTGTAAATGTTTGTTTTGTGGTTGAAATCGTTTGTTTTGAGCGTTGTGATGAGTGGGAGGGGGTGAGTGAGTGCGTATGTTGGTTTGAGTGTCAGTATTGTGTGGTTAACAGGTAGTTTTTCTTGTGGTGCAGTGTGCTGTTTTCTTTTATTTTGTTGTATTAAAACATAATGATAGGATTGTTAAGTTTTTAAAATTAAGTTTCGCTCCATCAAAACCGCTGTCGTGACTGCTATGAGCAACAGCACTCAGGTATTGTTGAGGCTGTCATTGTTTCTCGGAGATTTTCCGGGAAGCTGATGACAGCCTCTGGTAGCATTGTTAATGACGTTGTGTTGTCTTCTTTTTTTCTTCTGACTGAAGTCTCCTTCAGGGTGGATGTAATTTAATTTCTCTGAAGTGAAACTTAGTTGTTTTCCCTGAACGATAGTTCATTCGAATGGCTGTCGGCCATATTTGAAATATGGAACTTTTGTCGCTGAACTATTGAAATGTTCATTAACTGCAATTTCTGCATATTTAAGCGTATCACATCTAATTATCATGCGATATGTTAATGCAGTCGAAAGTTTTAAGCCATTTTGGAACCTGTATACCGTATTATGCTGTTGACGGAAGGAGTATTGCGTCGTTCGATGGAGTCATCGCCGGAGTGGTGCCAGCCTAAAGATCGTAAGTTGTTGTATCGGGCAGAGAAGCCTGCAACTTGTGCCAATTGATATCATGCTGGGCGAGTGAACTTTTTCCTTTTTCTTAATCACTGCGACGGAGACTCTGCATCATGAAAGCTTTATGCCGACTAGTGTTTCAAGTGTGGCGTCGTTAATGGTTTGTGTCCTATCTTATTCTCAGAAGAGTCCCGTATTCGAAACTGTTAGGAACAGTTCACATTAGCGTTCCCGAGCTCTGTTGAGTGAACTATGAATCTCACTGAGTGTTGCCTTTGGCAGTAATTTCTCTGTTAATAAACTGTTGTTTCATGATGCTAGATATAGTCAGTATAAGAATAAAGTGTGCAGCTGCATAAGAGCAGAAGAGTGCGCAAAACAATTGAGCGCCGTGAGCAGGCTGTTGTTGTATAGAGCTGGGTGAGGGGTTTAAGTAAGCCGAGAACCTGCACCTGCAGTGTGCCTCATCTAAGTAACGGGCGCAGGGGGTAGTCTTCCCCTAAGCACGTATAAATCGACTCGTAGGTAATAGGTACTTATCATGGCGGATTTAAATCAAGGAACGCGATGAAAAGAGGAATTTTTAAAAAGGATATTACAGATTGCTGAACATGAAAAAAAAGAAGACCACTTCAATGTTATGACAAAAGAAAGTTACGATAAATTAATGGAGGAAATTGAAGAAGCACAATGAGTTGAAAAAACAAACACAGAAACAGTAACGAAGATTAAAACGATTCAAAGTTATTAATATTTGTGGGACGCGAAAGTTAGTGACAAAAAAGGAGCCTATGAAGTATTAATTGTATGTAGACGAAATTTTCGATATTATTGAAGCAGCTCATGTGGCCGCCGATCATGGAGGTCAAGACAGACTAAGAAATGAAACTTCAAGAAAATATGCGAACATAACAATAGAAATGATAAATATTTTTCTGTGTATGTGCGAAACATGTCAGCGTAAAAAGAGTATGAAAAAAAGGGGCCTTATTTCGAAACCCATACTTCATTCAGAGATGAATAGTCGTTGTCAAGTCGATCTGATCAACATGCAAACGCAAGAAGATCGTGGATTTAAGTTTATAATGGTATATCAGGACCATTTGACAAAATTTGTTTTGTTACGTGCACTGCAAAGCAAGAGCTGTGGAAGTGGCACATCAATTAACAGATATATTTTTGACATTTGGTGCGCCTTGCATTTTACACTCTGATAACGGCAGAGAATTTGTTAACTCAGTCATAGATGAGCTAGCTTCATTTTGGACCGAGTGTAAACTGGTTCACGGAAAACCAAGGCAGAGTCATAGCCAAGGATCTGTTGAAAAAATGTTGGCTTCGTGGATGCAGGACAACAATATTACAAACTGGTCAAACAGCCTTCGCTTTGTACAATTTATGAAAAATAGGGCACTTCATTCTGGTATTAAGCAGTCACCATATAACGCCATGTTTGGTACAGAGCGGAGAGTAGGGCTTATGACTTCAAGTTTGCCTATAAATGTTAAGGAGATATGAGAAGATGATCTCAAACAGGCTTTAAATAAAATTAATGTGATAGATGAAGGAATGAAGGCAGAAATATTAAATATCTCAGAAGAGGTAATCACTGTAGCTAGTAGTAATAGTCAGTCTGTTATTACAATAGCAGCCAGTCAAGAAGACCCAGAAGCTGTAGCTAGTACGAGTGCAGAGCCTCAAATAACACCAGCTAGTGACGAAGATACAGAAGCTGTAGCTAATGCGAATCGACAGTCCAAAATAACAGGAGCCAGAGAAAAAGCTCATCTAAATTGGCAAAACAGGCCCAGAGAATGAAATTGGCTTCGGATTCAATACACGCTCCTGTAGAAATCGGTGATAATATAATTATACCAATTCCTGATGTTGACAGAGCAAAAGCAGATCTCCGTAATATTATTGGAGTGGTTCTTCAAAGGGATGAACAGGGTTTGCACAAAATTGGAACGAAATATGGGATACTCGATAAATTGTATTGCAGGTATGTATTGTTCAATTGTGCCAGTATTTAATGTTGCTAACTATGCAGTTGATTCATTAAAAAAAAAAAAACTTAACCTTTTTTTTTTGGCAAAATTTACTATAATTTTTAATTAACGAATTAATTTCAAATAAGAATGAACCTATTTGAAAATTTAAATGTGTTTGTTCAGGTCAGAATTTGACGTGTCCAAAGAAAAATTATTGCTACTAGAAGAAGTGCCAGAGATGAATTTATCTTTAAGAACTGCTGCCAAAATAGCAGCCTTAGGAACAGGCCAAGGATTTGTTTGCTGTGTGTGTAAGAAGGCATGTATGTCGAAGAGGTGCTTTTGTAAGAAAAAAGGCAACCTGTGTAACTCGAAATGCCACAATAGTTTGCCTTGCAATAACAAATAATGTATACTTCCTTGTTATCTTAATTTTATGTTCTTTATTGAATGATTATTTTTGTAATACTTTAATTAATATTGCCAACATGGCTATGTGATATTCCTTGAAACTGTTCCAGTAGTGTATGATTTAATTTTGTTACACTTTAATGTTGCTGACATGGCTCTGTGTTTTTCTTTGAAAATGTTCCTATAGTGTATGATTATTTTTGTATTTCTTTAATTAATATTAGTAACACAGATGTGTGATCAATATTTTCAATAAATATTGTATTAAACAACACAAATGTTTTTAATCCCAATCGACACTTTATTGATTTTAATTGAATCATTTCTGCCAAGCATGTTTATCTAACTAAAATTAGTTTTAACTAATGTTTAAAGTTAAAACTAGTTTTATCTAAAATCCAAACATGTACAACAGTAAATTCTAGTTATAACTAGGTATTTCTAGATGTAACAAAGGCATTCAGTATAAACCAGTTTCAACTAGTAAAAACACATTCTAACTAAATAAAGGTTTTGACTGTAACATATACACTGTAAACTTGAACAAAACAGATACCATGTTAAGTGAGCTGGGAAAATCAAACTGCGAAACCAGGATGGGAATGAACAAACTAATAAAGTAACAACAAAAGGATGGGGGGGGGGGGGGGGCATGACGACTGCCTCGAGATGACAACCTTATTATTCATACCTTTGGCATATAATAGGGTTGAAAATATTTTTAGGTGCCAAGATCATTTATAAGAGTTACCATTAAATAGTTTTAAAACAAGGGAGAAAAACGATACTTGAACAAACACATCCATCTTACATAATGCCCAATTTTGTTCGGGGGAAAAAGTTTACTTTAAACATAAGTCATTAATTATTCAGAATAATTTAACTTAATGTTTAAAAATTGTTTGCATTCAAACATTCATGAATGTAAACTTGTGGAAAAATGCCTGATAAAAGGATTATTTCGATAAAAAGATTAAGATAAATAACAATAACTACATTGTCGCACTGCCGTGACAACAGAACCGGCACCACATTGAGCCTACTAGCCAGGTGTTGGAAAGTTAGCCAATATTTCGTCAACTGTAGTGCGCAGCACAGAATTCGCTGGTTTATATCCCTCATTCTGTTAATGAAAACGAGCGGCTGATGGTCCGTCATTACAGTTATCGGAAAGCCCAATATGATGTGCTGAAAATGTGTCAAAGCGCATACGATCGCCAATGCCTCTTTCTCTATGGTCACATAAATTCAGCTGCACCCCTTTCAGCTTCTGGCTGAAATAGGCAATAGGGCGCATGATTCCTTCCTCCTCTTCCTGGCATTCATGACAAACTTTAGTTTATAATCTGGTGAACAGAGCACCGAGGACAACGATAGGGTCTGCTTGACCAGCTCCAATGCCCTCTGGTATTCCGGGCTCCAAATGGAATTAGGCCCCCTTCTTTGTCAAATTTGTTTTCAGTGCTAGTGTGCCCGACAGGTTTCGCAGAAAAGGCTGATAAAAACTGACAGAGCCAACTATTCCCCACACGTCTCTCATGTTACGTGGTTCCCGCAGTTTCTGCAATGCCGCCACGTTGTCTGGGTTGGGCTTAGACCCATCAGCAGAAATTAGGTGCCCAAGATAATGCACTTCGGGCAAGCAAAATTGGCATTTCGAAGGTTTGATTATCAGCCCTCTCTCGTGAAACCACCCGAACATCCATCTGAGGACCTCCAGATGCTCTTCAAATGTTTTGGTTGACACCAAAATGTCGTCCAGGAATGTATGTACCCCCCCTCCCCCACAATCTTCTCCCACAACGTGGTTACGATTTACTGTTGGAAGATATGGGAAGAGTTCTTCCCTCCTTGGGGCAGTCTCGTCAGCTGAAACTTACCCCAGGGGGACTGGAAGGCATAGCATTCCTTCAGTGACTCGACCAACGGGATATGACAATACCAGTTATTCAGGTTGAGCACTGAAAAGAACCTATGCTCCCACAACTCCTCCAAAATATCTCGGATCACTAGGGCAGGGAAATCCACAGGGCTGGTGCACGGGTTCACCTGTCGCAGGGCGAGTGTCAATCTGACCTTCCCATTTTTCTTTGGGACAACATGGACAGGTGAATTCCAGGGGCTTATGCTGGCTTCTATTATGCCCACTTGCTTGAGCTCCAGCAGTTTCGCTTTGTATGCTTCCCAATATACGTAGGGCATCTTGTACTGCCTCACGAACACCGGGTGCAACTTATCCACCTTATATTCTGCCTGGAAGTCTTTAACACCCTGCACACCAACCACATCATTCCTGAACTGGATCCCGAATTCATATACCAAAGAACGAATAACACTCTCCTCCTCAGTGCTCAACTCCCCAAACTTTAGACCCCCAATAGGAGCACCACGACCGTGGCCACCATTCCTTTTTCCCTACTGACAGGGCAGCCATTTGCTCGACAGGGCTCGAAAAACCCTTCTTCCCACCAGCCAGGCGCTGCTCCTTCTATCATTGGCCATTAAACCAACATCCATTCCGCCACAGTGCTCAACAGCACCACGCCAACCCTTGTCAGGGTCACATCAGCTCTATTGCTCCGAGCAATTACCACAAAATCGCCCCATTATCCACAACAACACTCTGCCCGTACTTTGAGCCCCGAAAATCCACCAAATTCTGGATTGGCGAGTCCCTGTTCGGGCACCAAAATGTGTCCTCCACGTGTGGAGACAGGACTTGCATAGCAAGGCCTATATTTGGCTGACCCCCTCGCGCAGGGCAAGGGTTGTTTGGACTCGCAAGGTGATGTAGTGTGCTCAAGGTAACAGGACAATATTATCACTGGAAAATAAACATTTAATTAAAAACACTTTAAAATGATCTACGACAAACTAAAGTACACACTAGTCAACAAAATTGCATTTAACAAAGGAAAATGGGCCCCCAACAAAAACAATACAAAACGTAAATTGTAACTTGAACCGTAATAGAACAACAGGCGTTTCTAATCACTCAAGCTGCAACCGAAACCATTTATATATATATACATGTTAGGCTCAAAGAACCAAAACGCTCATTGAGCGAATAAAATGTCCACGACGCATTGTGGGTTCTTTAAAATATCCACAACGCATTATTTGTGTCATGGTACTCATAAAAATAGCCACAACGTTCTTCTTCATTGTTACGAGGTGACGCACTTGTCACTTCCGGAGCTCGTAACTCGTGGCTGTCACGTGCTTCCGACCGACGAGGCACACTGTAGGCTCTGTTGCCTTCGAACAGACGAGGCTTCAATTGATCAATGTGCCGTTTCAAACGTTCCTCGCCCACTCCTGGTGGCTTTCGTGATAAATTCTGACCTAATGGGAAGCTTGTTCATCTGATGGACGGAGAACAGTTCAAAACTATCTTCCTCCTCCTCTTCCACTTTGTTGACGGCCAAAAGTCTCGAGCAGTAGTCTGTATTGGTGTGTTGCTTTGTTGGTCTATATGTAATGGCAAAACTGAAATTCGTCAAGAATTCAGCGTAATTTGCCATTCGGCTGATGCACAATGTTAGAAGCATCTTGTGGGGATGGAATATTTGAGTGAGTGGCTTATGGTCAGTAACCAACTCAAACTTCCTGGCAAATAAATAATTGAGAAACTTTTTGACGGCCCGTACTATGGCAAGCGCTTCCTTATCGATTTGTGGGTACCTTCGTTCAGTTTCTGACAACGAACGGCTCGCGTATGCAATGGGTCTTTCGAGACCGTTAGTTGTTCGGTGGGAGAGAACAGCACCTAGGCCGTAGCTGCTGGTATCAACGGCAATGAGGGGTCATATTGTATGAGGACTTGGGGAGAAATTAATGTCTTTTAATGTCCTCGTAGGCAATTTTGGCTTCTGGAGACCACTCGAATTTCTCACAATGGCTTTGCTTGGTGAGACGAGTTTGGTATGAAGGCGTTGTAATAAGTGGCTTTTCCCAGGAACAATTGTAGTTCTGTATTTGCTGGCCTGGGTGCCTTCTGGATTGCCTTAATGTGTTCGTTGGATTTGTGTAGGCCGTCCTTGTCAATGACGTGACCTAAACAAGTGAGAGCCGTGGAAAGGAGAACACATTTTTTTCTATTTAAATGTAGGCCTATCACTTTCAATCGTTCCACTGTCTCACGTACTGCTCGGAGTAGGTCGTTGAAATGGGGTGCAAAGACGATTATATCGTCGAAGAAATTAACTACGTTCGATGCGCCTTGGAATACCTCTTCCATGCGTCGTTGCCACAGTGCAGGGATATTGGCTGCTCCATACAAGCTCTGGTCGGCCTAACAAGTCCATGAGTTGGCGTGTTTAGCGTCAACACCTCTCGGAACTCCTCATCTATTGGTAAGTGAGTGTAGGCGTCTGTCATATCTAAATGGCTAATTTCTTTTGTCGGAATCCCACTTCTGACACCACTGTTATGTCTCTACTCAGATTATGGAATAGGGAAAGCATTTACCTCGTTCAGGTGTGGCTACTGGACTTTATGGCTAAAACGACAATATGCTGCAAGTTGACATGGAATACTGCCGATCTTATGAAATTCGGTTGCTCCGCAACAGCATCATCTTCATTATTGCAAGATGAACAAGGAACAATGGCTGATGAAGCTGTCACGACAGTTTCCATGTCTGCAGCTCAACAATGCCCACTTGTTGACTGCCGACACAACAGATGACATGCCTCTATGCATAACACTCTCTATATTGCTATTCTAAAAATGTACTGTAACGGGGTACGATTGTACTGGGCGACACTCCGAAGCTCGACACTGCTTGAATGCAATTCACACAGGCTTACAAAGGCAGACACTGCAGCAGCTAACATCTGACCACAATTCAATGCCCTGGGCACGGACGATTCTTACATGAAGCGTGGCTGCCGAACCGTGCGAAAATCCATCGACCACACTGTCTCCTGAGTAGCTAATGACTGAAGCAGCACAATGGGAGTGAAAAGAAATAAAAACGTAAGAACGATCTCACCAGTCCTGATGTCTTGCCACGATGTCTTCTTATCTCAGTTGATATATACGAAGGCAGTGCATCAAAGCAAAACCCAGTAGGGTCCACATACGTTCTATCTGGAGCCTCGCGCACAGAGAATAAAAAACGGGCGAGCTCAATCACCCGTGATAAACACGAAAACAGCAGTTATAAACTGCACTCCTTAAATTTTCATAACTAACACTTAAAAAGAGAGAACAGTGTTCTGCAAAACAGGGAGGAATTGACACATCTTCCCTTGTCAGTTTTTTTAATTTTTTTAAAACTACATAATCGAACTCTCCAGAGTTTCTTGTGTTTGGCTTCACTGCCTCGCTTTTCCCCACAACAAAAAGGAAAAAAAAAACCGCTCATACAACAAAGGAGAATCTTCATTGTTTTCTGTTCTCCACGAGAGTCCCAGAATCGGAGCGGCAACAAAGACCCAGAGGCAAGCGCTCACTCTGGCAATTGTTACAGCATCCAAACTGTCCAAATATAAAACTAAAAAAATGGCAGTACAAATAGCATAAAACTAATAACATATCCCAACAAACGAAACCCACTTAATTCACCCATAACTCTTCTAACTTAACACAAAAATGATTACGTACTAAGAAAACGCAAAAGGGCTATGCACGGAGCAGTAGGGTGCGATGTTAAAACAACACAACACACCCCTCCCCCCTGCCGGCGGATAAAACGTTGAATTAACCCCCCCCCCCCCAAAAAAAAACAAGAATAAAAACCCCACTGACACAGTCACAAATGATTAGCATTATTTTCATGCACGTTATAGGGTGATAGAGAATTAAATATATTAATGAATGCTGTTTTTTTCTTAATATTTTTTCCATGGTCACTGATTACGTGGCTATATTGCTACTTGTATACTTCCCGATTTCATACATTTGGTATTGCCTTTTTTTTTAAAAAAAAAACCATTCATGGATACAAAAATATTGCATATTTCTATATAATCATTTATCACAAAATTAATTCATTATTTAACGTCCGTAAATTTACCTGTTCACACTTTCTGAAACCAGAAAAAAAATGGTTATCTCCAGCCGTTTCATTTCACCAATAACAAACGTCCCTCGTTCTAACATACTCCAAGGGAACTGGAATATTTTAAGTGCTAATTTAAACTGG
>JAHWFO010030610.1:85959-110940 GCA_023313115.1 Rhysida immarginata | reverse complement strand
TTGTGGAGGGGGGTTCTCCCATGTAACAGATTTTGTTGATATGGTGGCCAATTTTGGGAGTGGGGGGCTACATCCCCCTCAGCCCTCCCCCTGGGTACGGCCCTGGAAAGGACCTCCAAACCTTCCAAAATGTTATCCTGAGGACCATTGCCCAACTTGACAGGAGAGTTGCAAGTAATTATTTCATTGCTGACAATTTCTGTTACCTCCTATTGGAAATCGCATTCAAAAATCCCTGAAGAAGACTATTCCAAAGATCAAGGACCATCCCAAGCCCTTAATTACCGGCATTCTGGATCCCCCAAATCACTTTTAGATGTTCCCTCAGGCATTGCAGGCCTCATCACGTACTGGACAGCAACCTCGACAACATTCAAAAGGCCATCCTTCCAGATACTGGATTTCCTAGCTCCTCCTTGTCCCACATCAGTCCACTATCTGCTTTACCATCCTAGGAGGAAAAGATTCCTTTTTAATTCTCTGGATGACTTACTAGGTTTCATCTTTTTTCTAGTTCAGTGCACTTTCTTTGGTTACTTCTTGGACGAGTATGGCAGTGAAAGCATTGTACATTGTATCTGGACCACTAGTTTTTTTTTTCCCTGCGTTGTTCAATTATTGATGTCAAATGAAAATTAGAACACTGCATCCTTATGTGAAGACTCCCAGCTTTCATAGCAGATGTAAATAAACGATTTTTTTTCATTTTTTTTATAAATTATTTTTCTGATTTCTTTTCAGTAAATTAATTCTTCGTCCTTGTTACTTTGGAAATCGTTTCCTTTAGAACGTTTATTAAGCGAAATCATTTCCTAAAAATTTGAGTTGGCAGCGCTGGTTGGGCACATCAGGGGTCGGAGCATTATAAAATATTTATCAGGACCAGAGAAAAATAAAATTTCAGGACAATTTTTAGTTCGCAATAAAGCAAAGCTTTTATATTGAGGAAGTCGGAGCAAAGAATCTTAAATGTATGGATTACAGCTAGTGCATTTGAAATTTTAACTTGTATGATTTAATCGGCGATTGATTTTCTGTTTGTGTTTTTGCAATAATTAATTATTTTAATATATATGAAAATTTTTTACTTTAATTTCGTAAAATATGTTATAAATATTATTATTTATTTAGAAGCACTCCCTGGGAGTATTACATCATTAATTCACTGAGTTTAGAACAACAATCAGGTTCACAACGGTTATATCAAGAACGTTGAAAGGTTTTTTAAAATATATGATTTTAAGACATTATTAAAATGTGTGCAATTATGAATACATTTATAACGAGAACAAACAAAGATGCGACTTCACACATTATATGGCAAATCATTCCAAAATTTAAAAGTGTTATAAGGATAGATTCTGTGTTTAAAATTAGGTAGCATGGGAGTGACAAATTTAAATCTTTGAGGTTCACGAATATCTATTGAGCTATTAAAATACTGTATGATAAAATGATTAGGGTCTTCGTGATTACATAATGAGTTGGCCAACGATTTCAATCTACAATAAATAACGAAGGCCTCAAAGGGCAACAGACCAATTTTGTAACAGTGTTCTCGAACTGACTGATAACGGTTAAGCCTGAAGGCTACTCGAATGCATTGATTCACTGCAGATTTTAACATCTTTAGTCGATAGGTATATGCGCATGACCATAAGCAGATGCCATATTCAATGGCGCAGCATATATCTGTGCTCGTATTAAAATGGCTAGCTCTTTAGAATTTAAAAGTTTACTTAGACTAAAACAAATAGCATTTTTTTGTAATTCTTTGAATTAAAGTTTTGAATATGATTTTGAAAGGTCAAATGTGTGTCAAAGTCTATTCCTAAAACACTGGTAGATTCATTGGTGGTTGGGGTATCAGGATGAAGAAATATTATGTTTGTTTTTTGTGTATTTAATATCATGGTGCGTTCACGATACCAGGATTCTACGCTATTTAAATCTTCTTGTAATAATATCTTCTCTTGTTCAATACCGTCGTAGTTGCATTGAGAGAACAATAACAATAACATCGAAGTTACAATTTAAATGGACATCAACAATTCACGAAGATATTCAACAAGTTATTTCTATAATTTAGGCCCTCTGCACACGAAGCGACTAAAAAGAAACCAGTTGCAAACTTAAATCGCCAATCAGTAGCTAAATAGTTGCCGCCCGTTGATTTCAATTAGCAGCCGCACACGGCGCTACTAGTTGGTAACCAGTTTGCGACGCGTTGGTGATCAGTTATCGGCAACTCGACATGCAGAGTTGCTAGGTGATTTGTTTCTAGTTTCTTTGGTAGAAACTGCGAAAATGGCAGAACAACCACGCGAAACGGGCAAACGCGAGCACGATAGTCACAGAGTTGAGTCAACTTTCAGTTGCATCGTGTGCGATTCAGAGTTGGTAACTGGTTGGCGATTTGAGTTGGTAGCTGGTTGGCGATTAGTTTGGTTTCTTTTTAGTCGCTTCGTGCGCGGAGGGCCTTATTATTCAGAAATTTTCTTTTGTAATTTTGAAAGTCTATTCCGTAAATCATTTAAGTTTACTGTTAACGTGGCAAAGAGAAGGGTAGGGAAGGGGGGATGTAAAGTGTCCGAGGGTGGCAGGAGAGCATCAGAGGGACTTGGATTCCTGGTCAGCAGAATCAAATAGATGTTTACAAAGAGAATCAAGATATCATTAACAAGATTAATGTGCTTGGTGGATTGACTGCAAATTCATTTTCGCTTAACACTGATGAATACAGAAAGCTTGCCAATCACCTAGATGCTGCTATTACAATTCTGAACAAAAAAAATTTTTTTCAGAAAAGAAAAATATTAACATATGCCAAAAATCTCTCCCCAGAAAAATTTCTTTTCCACCAAGAGAAAGATAATCCTCAGGGAAGTAGACTTAAACAGGCCTATTGTTAATGAGATAAATCAAATCACAGCATCTCTTCAGAATCCAGCACAAGCTATACTTGCTGTTCATACAGAGTTTGATCATACTTATACTTCAACCAAATTTTGATAAAAATAATTCCCAAATTTTCTCCCCTATTACACAAAGTATAACATTCCAAAATCTTATTCTTCAATTTAATTATATTATCATTAGGCTTGCATGTACATTTTTACAACTGACAAAAAGAATAAAATATATCTTGTGCTAAAAATGTCTTTTTTTTTTTTATATTTAAAATATGGTTTTATTGTTGACCCAAACGTCAATCATTTCAAATATGAACGTTAACTGTCCGATTAAAAATGAAAAAAACTTACTGCTAATTTGCAGTTTTTACAAATTGGTTTCATACAATGTAGATGAGTTTTTCGTCACTGCCTCCCAAGGAAATTAACTCTCGTGCATAGTGAAATCTTTCATCAATTAAGTCTGCAGAGTTTCTTCCTTCAGGAATTGTATACAGTGTTTTCATTGTGATTTGGTGTTTTTTTAAAATGTTTGATATGGTCGCTAAGCAGATGGTTACGTTAGGAAATTCTCTTTCGACAAACGTTTTGCACTCTTTTAATGTGACATCATTATTTGTTTGGACGTATAGAACCAACGTGCTTTCCTCTTCGTTTGTTAATTTCCTAACTCGTCCTACTCGATGTTGTTTGTGTGTGTGGTTCGTTTTTAGAAATTTTCTAACTATACTGGATACTGCCCCTTTACTAATTTTAAATAATGTGAGCTACCTGCCATTTGAAAAAAATATAATGAATAAAAGTAAACATATTTTTTAAACTTTGACTTATTAGACTGAAAAATTTACTCGAGCAAATGTAGAGCCTTCTATCGTAATCATTTCTATGATTCTTTCTCTCTGATCATCGGAAATTTTTTTGTACTGGCCGCGTTTGCTTATTTGAGATGTTGTGGCTTGAATTTCGTTAGGAGTTGGCTGTGTTTCAACATTTGAATTATTTTCAACATTTAATTCATTTTCGCAAGATTCTCCTGTGGAATTGGAATCACAAATAAACCCCCCAAAATCAAACTCGCTGAGGAAAGCAATGGAGTGTCCCATCCATCTTTTCTTCATCCATGATGTGACTTAGGATCTCATCATGAATGAGATATCGTGTTAAATCATTTCAAGATGGCTTCCACATCATTTAACGAACGATTCTTTTCATACTTCGATTATAAGTTGTTAAATTGTTGTGAAAATGTTAAATAAAGAAGTTGAAAGTACAAATAGTTAATTTTTTTAAATATCAGGACAATTCAGGACACTAAGGGTAATTAAGGACATTTCAGGACATTAATATAAAAATCAGGAATTTCAGGAAATTCAGGACAAGTCCGAGCCCTGGGCACATACAATGGCTCAGAAGAGAAAAAGATACGATTTAACATCAATTGAAAAATCAGGCAGCCTTTTTGCTCTAAACTGAACTTTTGGATCGGTTTCATGTTCTGGCATATAGTCAACATGAGGTTCCAGAATGTTTGCAAATTTCGCAAGCACTGGTAGGAAAAATGCTAAAAGAAGAAGAATTGGGAGAGAAAGTTGCAAGTGACGAGTCAAACAGGAGGCGTAAACCATGGATGACGTAAAACGGATACGACACTGAAACAGATTATGTTTAAACTGATTTTAGTGGCACCAACTATAGGTAGCAGTAGAAAATTAAAAGTATTCTTGGCAGCCTAATTTCAGGGGCAGCTTAACAGTATTCTTGGCAGCCTAATTTCAGGAGCAGCTTAATAGTATTCCTGGCAGCCTACTTTCAGGGGCTGCTTATAAATACTCCTTGCGGCCTACTCCACAATTTAAATGTTTTTTTTTAATTATTACATACATTTAATTTATATGCTCATTTGATTAAGTTATATATTTTTGTAAACTTCATTAATTAAATTATTGTTGTCAATACAAACAAATTTCTTTCGATCAAAATAATTTTATTAAATATAATACGACATACAATTCGCTTACACATGCAAATTTTAGCATAGCATACTTTACGCTACATAGCACATTTAATAAAATTTTAATAATAGGAGTTATCTTAAAAACTTCTAATTTACTTTAAAAAGTATTGGCTAACCTTTCTTATTTTATCTTATAAAATGTAGAATATATTTTCAAGTACAGCGAATTGAATTTAACATCTCCGTATCTAACTTTACCTAAATTAAAAATTAAAACAACTCAACAAATAAAATTTGCTTAGTGGTTCAAAGTTTGTTTTAAATTATTCATGAAGTATTTTTCTTCGAAATGCTGTGCGCTCCTATAAACTTTTCCAACAAATGAAAAAACTATGGTGTGGTTTTTAAATTCCAAGACGGAGACAATGAAGGTTGGATTATAGTCAGAAGACTTCTCAGTGCCTAGGCCTGTCTCTCTCGTCGGCTGCGGGCCCCCCCCCCTCTAGTGGTTGCAATAGAAAATTACTTAAAATTGGTTTGAAAAATCGGGCGAGTTGCGCATCAGTTTTACCTCATCCGTGGCATAAACGAAATGGAAAAGATGCCCAAGTTGCAGAAGGTCCTTAAAGTTGGCTTCAACATGTAATAAACGGAAATGCTCCAGTGAATGGTCCTCTCTTATGTCAAAAGGCTGATGAAATGGCAAAGACAGGTGGAAGGAAGAAAAAAAAAACTTAAACGATCTTCTGTTAAAATATCCACCTTCATGCATTTATAATGTTGGTGAAACTGAATTTATTTCAGGGCCTTACCGGATAGCACCTAATGTATTTAAAATATTACACTTACATATATTTTGACAAGATATGTAATAACATACAGTATGTGTATAAATGATTTTTTAAGCAAACAAACTTGTCAGATGAAAAATATATTGATATATACTCAGTTTCAAATAAACAAAAAAATGGTTTGCAATTCTCCAACTGCTGAAATGTCCTTCTACAAAAACAGGGCAATTTTTAATTAACCTACAACGTTTAACTCAAATAACTCACGAATCATTGCAGATAGCACTACAAAAATTTTTTATTGAAAAGAATGTGGAAAAGGAATTTAATGGACAAGGTTTTCAAAGTGATAACCTTCAGAGGTGATGCAATAGTAACAAAGTTGTCAGTTAATTCAAGGGTTTCTTTTTTAATGCTTGAATATCCGTCAGTTATGGACCTTTTGAGGCTAATAAGTTCCACCAGCTTCTTGTAATCCAAATCTTTCATATGACCCCAAAGAAAAATAGAAGTTATTCAAGCCAAACGTTGTAGGTTAATTAAAACTCACCCTGTACATGCTCAACTTGTTGGTTAAAAAATACAAGTGCTTCACATTAGATCGCTTAAAATGTGGCCACTTAAACATGGTTCCGAGGCACCATATTAAGTGGCATCTACTATAGCAAAAGCAAGTGGGGCTTAACAGACTCTTGAATCAGACCCAGTGAAGCCAGGGACCCAGACAGAAACTAGAGATGGGAACCCGAGAGACCCAGAGAGAGACTAGTAGTCAAAGTCTCTTCTTGTGTTAACGTTGTTTATTTTAGATTTTGCCTTTCACTTTCTGTTTTTCTTTATTAGAGAGCTCTGCTCAATTTTTTATGTAGACTAGAATAGAATAAACGTAGATTAGAAACAGTTGATATGCCTTGCCTTAATGATTTTAAAGAATATGAAATGATCAATTTGCAACATGGTGCCAAAACCCAGGAATGTAATTAATAATTACAAAATTAATGAAAAGTGAATCAAGTGATTCAAATGAACTCAATGAACAGCGAATCAACAAAACCGAACTAACGAACTAAGTGAACTGTGTGAATGAAAAACTGAACTATTAACATACAATCTACACTGAATTAAAAGATGTCAACGCTGGATCAATTAAAAGGACGAAGAAAAGCATTCAGAGCAGCAGCGACCCGACTGCGGACAAATAGAAGAGGAGACGGCAGAGGAGGAGCACAATGAGGATACATTGGAACAACTGCTACGACAGTTACAGATGAGAGAAACATCGTTGGATGAATTGAATGGACAAATACAAGACCTTATCGACACGACAGAAGAAATAGAAAAGGAGATCGAAGGGGTAATTGAGTATCAAGATAAAATCATTGCAGGCAAGGTAAGACTTGAAAAACTTTTAAAACGTATAAAATTGAAGAAAGAAATAGAAAAACATAAAAGTAGTGATTTGAGAACAATAGGAAATATAAGATCAAAAACGCACACCGATAGTGTCAAATCAGTAGTAACGAACAATTAAATCCGTCTGAACAAGTAAACAATTTGATATCAAATGATAATAATAGTCAACAAATGAATCCTCCAAATGAGACAAGAAATCAATTTGCCAAATTACCAAAACTAACGATTAAACCATTTGATGGTAACTTGAAACAATGGACAAATTTTTGGTCGCAATTTGAAAACAGTATACACAAAAATTCAATGATAAGTGACGCTGGTAAATTAGTGTATCTAAAAACCTTAGTAACATATGATGCTGCCAGTGCAATCGTTGGGTTAGCAATTAGTAATGAAAATTATAAAACCGCAGTAGACATTCTTAAAACACGATATGGAAAAACAGATTTATTAGAAAGCGCTCACATGTCTGCTCTTTTGAAACTAAGACCCATAAAAGATATAAATAATGTTAAGGGATTGAGACGGCTGTATGACTATGTTGAGCTGCATGTAGGAAGCTTAGAAAATTTAAACGTATCTACTGATACTTATGATAAAATGCTTTGTCCGTTATTAATATAGGCGATACCAGATGAAATAATATTACAATTTAGTCGTACAATAGGAGAAAAACCCTGGAAAGCTTGTGAGTTATTGGAATTTTTAATGAAAGAAATAACGTACAGGGAAAAATCCTTGTATCCGATGCAAATAAATGTTCAAGAAGCGGAAGAAAAATTTAAAGCCAACAAAAAACAGAGCTCAATGATTCATAATAAAACTAAACCGTATTCGGCTTCTACGTTAACATTAGCACTAAACGAGTGCTTGTTTTGTAATTCAAAGATGCATGTAAGTTCAAATTGTCATTTTACGGAAGAAGAAAAAACGATAGTTCTTCAAAACAAAAGGGCATTGTTTTAATTGCATTAAACAGGGTCATATGTCACGAGACTGTAAAGAAGAAAAAAAGAAATGCAACAAATGCAATAGATACTTACTTACTTACTTTTCAAACCCGCTTATCCGTTAGGGTCGCGGGGGCAGCAGCCCTATGGAGGATCTCCAGCGATCGCGATCTTCCGCCATCAGGCGCATGTCCTCCTTGGTAATATCCAAGCGACTCGAACCCAGATTCTCCATGTAGTCTAGCCACCTGGTTCTAGGCCGACCCCTTGGTCTCTTACCCACCGGCTTGGAAAATAACAACTGCCTAGGAAGACTAGTTTGCGGCATCCGTATCACGTGGCCATACCAGCGCAACTGAGATCTCTCAATGCGGAGAAGTAGCGGCTCAACACCTAAAGATTCCCTTATTGTGCTGCTGTACACTCTATCTAGTAGGGTAACACCTGCCACACCTCTCAGGAATCTCATTTCGGCCGCTTGTACCCGCGATCGCACTCTTTCGGTCATTACCCAAGCCTCATGACCATAGGTGAAAATGGGGACAAAGATAGATTTGAAGATGGAGAGCTTGGCTTTGTTACCCAGCTCTCGTTTCGTTACCACGGATCGCCACAGTTCACGTCTGACACAGCTTGCTGCACCGATCCGAGCATCCAATTCTTTCTCCTGCCGTCCATCACTCGTGAATGCAATCCCGAGATACTTGAACTTCTCCACCTGTCTCAATGAGGCTCCCCTAACATGGAGAGCGCACTGAGCAGGCTGTCTTGAAAGAACCAGAACTTCTGTTTTAGGCACACTGATCTTCATCCCAGCTTCTTCACATTTGGCTGCAAACCGGTCTAGTGCATACTGAAGGTTCGTGCGAGAAGACCCAAGCAGGACAAGGTCGTCCGCAAAGAGCAACCTCTCCACCAGGCAGTCGCCCACACAAACACGCTCATCGCCTCGGCTGCCCCTGTCTATCCAGTCCATAAAGACAATGAACAAGATGGGCGACAGTACGCACCCTTGGCGGAGTCCAACACCCACGGTGAACGGTCTTGACTTAATGCCATTTATCCGGACACACATCTCAGAGCTTTCGTACAGAGACATGATAGCAACCAGTAATTGCCCATCCACTCCATACTCTTGCAACACTTGCCAGAGCTTCTCCCGAGGAACCCTGTCATATGCTTTTTCGAGGTCCACAAAGCAAGCGTAGACCTCTTTTGCATACTCCCAGGATTTCTCAAAGATTTGCCTTAGAGCAAAGATGTGATCCGTCGTGCTTCGGCCAGGTCGGAAACCACACTGCTATAGATACCATAATGAAATATTTAAATATTATAAAATAAGCCAAACACCCAATGATAAGGAAGAAAATGAAACAGCAGTGAGCACTGTCAGTAATGAACATAAAGATTTAAAAATTTTCTTGCAGCAACAGCAAAAGGAAAGGAATGCTCACAAACCGTAACTTGTTTATTAGATGGGGGTAGCGAACTTTCTTTTATAACGGAAGAGGCAGCAAACAAACAAACTGGAAACACTTAGTGAAGAAAATGTATTATTACATACATTTAATCAGACACAACCAATGAAAACAAAACTACGAATGGTGAATTTCATTTTACAAAATATAAAAGATCACTCAAAAAATAAAAATTTAAATTCATTAACAGTACCGTCCATTTCAACAATGGCAGTGAAATTACCCGATCAGCATATAAGTGAAACCTTAAAAACAAAGGGAATTCAACTGTCAACAAAACATAATCATGTCAATGAATAACCTGAAGTATTGATAGGATCAGATGTATATTGGCGTCTGTTTTCTGGTAAAATAGAACGAATAACAGAAAACTTAGTCGCAATGAAAACATTGTATGGGTGGTGTATTTCCAGATCATATGACAATATATGTTCTCATGTGAAATCAGTATCAGTATAGAAGGTACAGATAGAGAAAGCTAATGAAATACAAACAAATTTTTGGAATTTAGACGAAATAGACAAAAAGTTGGAAAACGAAGATAAAGTCACAAATTCATAAATATTAAATGAATTCAAGGAAAACATAAGATGGAACAGAGAAAGATATGAAGTTCAATTTCCCTGGAATGAAAATAAGGAATCTTTGGCAGACAATAAACAAATAGCAATAAAAAGAATGAAACAATTACACTGTAAGTTTCTTAAACAACCTACACTATATGAAAGATAAGCAGAAAACAAGAACAACTACAAATAATAGAAAGAATGAACAAAGACGATGAAACTAAACTGTTATTATATACCGCATAAAGCTGTGCTAAATGAACAATGTACGACAACCAAATTACGAATAGTATATGATGCTTCATCACATTACAAGGGAGAACTTTCATTAAATGATTGCTTACACACTGGTCCAAATCTCATACCAGATCTTTTGGACACACTATTAAAATTTCGCAAGTACCCAATAGGAATAACAGCAGACATAAGTAAAGCATTCCATCAAATAACTTTGTGAAGAAGATTGAGATTACACAAGATTCTAGTGGCCTCCAGTCATAAATTGCACAGATGAAAAGTATTGGATAACCTATCGAATGACAAGAGTTCCTTTTGGTACATCTCCAAGTCCATGTATGTTATCAGCAACCATAGAACATCACCTCGAAAAATACAAAGATAATTATGAGAACACTTGTAGATCACAGAGCCAAATGTACGTTGATGACTTAATAGAAAGTGTCGAAGACGAAACAAGAGCAAGACAGCTTTTTGAAGAAAGCACACTCATCTTAAATGAGGGTAATAAGCAGATACAAAAATGGATGTTGAATTCTGAAGTTATGCAACAAGTATTTGAAGAAAAGGAAAATAAAGAATGTCCAACGGTAATGGGACTATGTTGCAAGCAAATGCAGATGAATTAAGCATAAAATCAGTCAGCCCAAATGAAATAATAAAATGCAGCAAACCAATGAAGAGAACTATATTGAAAGCAATAGCTAGTGTATTCGACCCACTAGGATTAATAAGCCCATATCAAATAAAGGCAAAGATTATATTCCAGAAGGATTTGGAACAGTGGCGGCTCGTCCATAGGCACTGCGGCACTGCAGCACCCCCAGTTTCACTTTCGATATCGATAAAATTCAATATAATGTGTCTTTTTTTTTCTTTAATACTATTCTTATACATGTATATTACATGATCCTTAAGCTTAATGTCACTAGCTATTCTCTAGTTCGTGAAAAAATTAAAATTTTCTTACGCAGCACCCCCAGAAATTTTAGCTACGAGCCGCCACTGATTTGGAAAGAAAAAATTGACTGGGATCAAGAAATACCTGAACAGTTGAAAGAACAGTGGAAGAACTGGACTTCAGAACTGTCATTGATCCCAGAGATAAAAATAAAAATATGGCTACAATTCCAAGACCAATCAGAAGTACATTTATTTGGAGACGCGAGTGAAGTCGCTTACGGAACAGTTGCTTACCTGGTTACGAAAAAGAAGAATTCAGTTTCTTCAGAAATTATTTTGTCCAAATCAAGAATGTAAGTATCCCGAAACTTGAACTATTAGCAGCATTATTGACTTCAAAAGTGTCAAAAAGATTAAAGAAAATTATTCCAAACATTAAATTTCAACATTGGACAGATAGTAATATTGTCTTACATTGGATCAAAAGACATGATAAGAAACGAAAACCATTCTTCACCAACAGAGTTCGTGAGATTTTGAAAAATACAGATGCAGAACAATGGAAACACTGTGTAGGATCTCAAAACCCAGAAGATATCCTAACTAGAGGTGAAACTTTAAAAGAATTAATAAGTAATAAAATATGGTGGCACGGACCAGAGTGGATACAAAAAGAAAATGACGACAGCAAAGAAGAATGTTATGATGAAAACTTAACAGATTCAGAACTCGATAAAAATGCACAAACTCTGTCATGCAGTATATGCACAAATTGAAAGCAATTACAGATCCTGAGAAATATAGCAGTCTGCAAAAGCTACTAAGAGTAACAGCGTGGGTGTTTAGATATTGTCACAAAGAATGTTCTACAAAAAAGGGACAACAATTAACAACAAAAGAAATTAAAAGAGCTGAACTTTATTGGATCAAATTCATTCAAGATGAAAGCTATTGGGAAGAAAAGAAAAGTTTAAAAGAAACAAATCAGCTAATAACAGATTCAAAAATAAATAACTTGAAACCGTTCCTGGACGATGATAATATCAGAGTAGGAGGTAGACTAACGCTAGCTGATTTGCCAGAAAATGTACGACATCCAATAATAATACCATCAAATCAGCATTTTGTGAGATTGTTAATCAAAGATTGTCATGAAAGAGTAGCACATGGTGGAGTGACAGCTACTTTAACTCAATTTAGAGAAAGATATTGGACGTCAAAGGCAAGACGGATATGCAAAAATATAATTGATAACTGCCCTATATGTAAAAGATTCAAAACAAAACTTATACAAGTGGAAATGGCACCCTTACCAAAGGACAGAGTAATACCAACCAAACCCTTTGACAAAGTAGGGGTTGATTTTGCAGGTCCCTTAACAACAAGGGATGATAGAAAGGCATATATTGCACTTTTTACATGTACTACCAAAGAGCAGTACATCTTGAATTAATCTCGTCAATGTCGACAGTAGTTTTTGTTATGTTTGAGAAGAATGGTTGGACGGCGTGGCATGCCATCAGTTATTTATTCAGACAATGGTAAAACTTTTAAAAGAGCGGATAAAGAAATTCAAAAGTTGAAGTCAGCCATAAAAAGATCAGATGTGCAATTATATGTAACAAAGAATCAAATTCGGTGGAAATTCATAATTGAAAGAGCCCCATGGTGGAGAGGTTATTGGGAATAACTTGTTGGAACGGTCAAATCATGTTTAAGAAAAATACTTGGAAAAGCATACTTGGAATTCGAAGAATTAACCACTATATTAACAGAAATAGAAGCAATTGTAAATTCAAGACCATTAACAATATGCGAGAATAATACACTACAAGAACCATTAACTCCAGCTCATTTTTTGATTGGACAAAGATTGATTACACTTCCTTCAATTCAAAATCCCAAAATGATAAACAATACAGATTCGATCACAAACCGATGGAAATATAAACAGAAGCTGCTGGACCATTTTTGGAAACGATGGAAGAACGAATATTTAATAGAATTATGCCATGCCTTTATGAATAAAGTACCAAAACATCAATATTCGATAAAAATTGGAGATGTAGTTCTTATAAAAGAATCAAAAACTCAACGACTCTTGGCAATTGGGATTGATAAAAGAAATCCATGTAGGGAGAGATGGACGTGTTCGTTCTTGTTTATTACGTCTCGTTTCAGGTAACACCATAAGAAGACCAGTCCAGTTGTTGTGTCCATTGGAAATTCAACCAGAACCGGACGTGGCCAATGCACCTGTGGCCCAGGAGTGTGTTGAATCAGACCCAGTGAAGCCAGGGACCCAGACAGAGACTAGAGAGAGGAACCCGAGGGACCCAGACAGAGACTAGAGACAGGAAGCCGAGAGACCCAGAGAGAGAGACTAGTAGTCAAAGTCTCTTCTTGTTTTCACATTGTTTATTTTAGATTTTCCCTTTCACTTTCCGTTTTTCTTTATTAGAGAGCTCTGCTCAATTTTTTATGTAGACTAGAATAGAATAAACGTAGATTAGAAACAGTTGATATGCCTTGCCTTAATGATTTTAAAGAATATGAAATGATCAATTTGCAACACAGACAAAAGGCTAATGAGAACTATTATCATAGTACCAAGACTGTCTGACATAATTTGTTCAGTCGACCAACTCTAAAAAGGAACAGGAATAGTAAAGCATTTAATTTTGTTTTTTGTATTTTCGCCTTGCCTGGTGTTCTGGAGTCAGCTAATGGCAGAAACTTTCCCACAAAACTGAAAAAGAGGCTTGGGTTTACTGCAGACTGTTGCTGCTATCCACAGTAAACCCTGACATATTCAGAGTTGGAAAGCATTAAAAGAATCGATCAGGAAATACAAAATGTGGTTTCTTCTTGGATGCAAATGAAAAACACATAATTAATTAGTCAGAGGGCGTGATGTTTATCCGGCTCATGAAAAAATGTAATACCATGATGGAAAGTACTGATGCGCTGAAACACTACATGACCGTCTTAATACAGTATGCGCCACCTCTGGCACGCAAAACAGCTGGAACCAGTCGTGGCATGGATTGCACAGAAGATTGTACCAATTTTGAAAGCAGAGAGCATGCAATTCCCATAGATTATGAGGATTTGGTTGCTGATATTAGAGCTGGCACTCACAAGGGAATCCCTCGAACATGTATGTCACAAATTTCCACCAAATTGAAATATGTTACTCCTCTGAAGCTACTATAGATGCTTGCAAAATTGTGTTTCTTTCAAAATAAACCACGAAAACGAAAAAATTTCAGCATACATTGCCATACAAAGACTCCATTGTTAAAGCGGTTTGGCTATGTGGGGTTCCCTTGTCAGTTACATCCCAGATGGGCTGAACAGGATTAATATCTGGCAACTTAAGAGACCAGGACATCAACTTAATTCATCATTATGTTCCTCAAACCACTGTAGAACAATTCTGGCCTTATAATAGGAGTATTGTCCTGCTGGAAGACTCCATCTCCAGTGGGAAAAAATACAAGCCATGAAATGGTCTAACTGGACAGCAAGAAATGTGCACACAGCCAGAGCACAACCTCCGATCCCCGGAACGGAACATAATACCTCAACCACTAGCCTTTTTGCATCCCACTGTACATAAGTTGATCAACTTTTCATCTGAAAGACTGCATATCCAGGCACTTATGCAAAAGAAATAGAGATTCATTGGACTAGGCAACTCTTCACCATTGTTATATGTCCCAATCACAATGTTCACAAGCCCATCATAAATGTTGATGATGTAGGGTTAACATCTGTACAAGTGATGAGCATCTGCTGCAGATTCCCACATCAAACAGAATCCGGTCACTGTGTGATTGGATAGACCCAACTTGAATGTGCATTGTATTTGGCTATCAGTTGAGCCACCAGCAGCTGCCTATTTGCATTCAACAAGCAGGATAGCCTTCAGCATCCAAATTAATAAATTAAGGAGAGATGTTTAATGCCTCAGGATAGGTACATCAACTATGAAACAAATACCTGGGTCTTCTAATATTGTTTGTAGCAGTACAAGAGTATTTAACTGAGCAACTATTAACATCTGGCATGTGCTAACCAAATTTGATAAAAGGACTTGAGCAACTTCAAACCATGATAATCAATGCTACCGTAAGCTAGATCCAGCATTTCAGCAATTGCCGAAATTTTGTTTTTCTTGCACACTAAGAATTGTGCAGCACCCAAAAAACATCGAGCTAAAGCAAATTCTGTGGCTGATATTTCAAAGACGCGAGTCAATAGTGTTTAGGATTTGTAAAGGACTGCATATGTCCACTGTGAGCAACAATTCACGAATTCACTGGCAGGGGGAGGGGGGGGAGGAGTTGAAACGCTAACAAAAGTGAATGGTAAAATAGGGAGGGGTTATGTATGAGCATTGGCCAATTTATTATGACAGGTTCACCTGATCACGCTGTTGTCACTAGAAGAAAAGATTGGTATTAAAAGAAAAAAAAGCTTATGACATTAGTGCAGTAGAACCTCCGTAGAGCGAACGTCGATATAGCGAAATTCTCTCTATAACAAAATTTTTCTGTGGTCTCTGCAAAAATCCTATTGATTTAATGCTTTTTCAATCTCCATAGAGCAAAATCTTTATAGCGTAATTATCCCTATAATGTAAGGATTTTCCGGTCCAGACAATAAATTTTTAAGGTATACTTTAGCTCTTTATTACGAAATTTGGTTCACGCACTTAGCATGACCCAGAGCCAACAAGCGAAATTATTGCAAACTGCCAACATGCGAAGTTAAAAACAACTTTTTACGTCACAAGTTCTGCCCAATTGGCTGCGGCTGTGGTATTAGGCTTATTTTATCGGCAAAGTTATGAAGAGTTCTCGAGAACATTATCGGACCAAACTACCCATGATGCACTGCACAACAATAATGGTGGGCTGCTGACGAGTTTTAAACGTGCAAGCATGTTAAAAATTTATTTTCTATGAGAATCGGCACAAGAACTACTATAAAAGCTGTCAAACCTCAAAGATTTTTTTATACAGGGTGGTCATAAATTATTAAGCACATTTTGACAGTGAATATTTTATTAACCAAGAAATGTACACACTTCTTGTGAACATCATTGAAAAGTACAACTCGGACAGTTTTTTCCGTAATATTCCGAAGTTACAGCACTTCCACGTGTGCTCCTGATGTGACTCGCAGAATATCCATTCAATATTCGATTTCACGCCATGTATTCCGCAGCATTTCAGGTGTCACTGTTGCAATGACGGCCACAATCCTTTCCTTCAATTCATCAAGATCATGCACTTTGCTGGAGTACACGCGGTCCTTTATGGAATCCTTTCCAGGAGCAGGTTGTCCATATTCCAAGCGGAATTGCCGTTGAACTGCTATCACGGATTTCTGCTCATGAAACCAAAGAACGCACATTGCTTTCTGCTGCACGGTCGCCATTTTCGCGTTTTGTGTTCCTACGCCAAACAGTGCTGCCGCCTGGTGGTGATAGTGACACCTGACTAACTGTTTGAGTTGTACTTTTCAATGATGTTCACAAGAAGTGTGTACATTTCTTGGTTAATAAAATATTCACTGTCAAAATGTGCTTAATAATTTATGACCACCCTGTATAAAAACACTTTAATATTGTTGAAATTTATGACTATTTTATTGAAAGTTTAAACCCATAAACATTTTTATGAAATTCTCATCGGCCTTAATATACATGCTTATGGATACGTTCTATCGGTATTTTTCCGTAAAATACAAAATTAATTTCGGTCCCTTCTGCTTTAAAATTATGACAAAAAATAATCGCAATGAAAACAAAATTTTCAGTAATGGCGACCTGGATGACTTTACATTTGGATGACTTCGAAAAATTTGGTTCTTAATGTTAAGAAGCATTCAAATTAATATAAAATACTAAATTTTTATACATAAATACTAAATTTAAAATACATATGTAATTTATACATCAAAATTATGCAAATTTTAACACTACCTCCAGCAAAGAAATATCTATATAGCGAAATGATTTTGCCGGTCCGTTGCATTTCGCTATACGGAGGTTCTACTGTAGAATGAATGATTGTGAAATTATGGTTAAACAATGTGATTTCGCATACATCAAACATGGGATGATTGTGGGAGCTCAGAGTCAGAGCGAATATCACCGAAACCATCACATTAGTTCAAGAGTAGCTGTTGTTGTTGTTGTTGTTGAGACTAGACTCTCAGCATAAAAAAACTGGATCTGCAACTTGTGGTGGACTAGTGAATGCTCGGGTGGAAGAGAGACTGTCCAGAATTCTAAAGGACAACAGAAGGGCAACACAATAGCAAATTACAGCACATCTTAATCAAAATCTTCTCATAAAATCTCTGAATTCAAGGTTTGTCCAACACTGGATCATGTGGAATATGAAAACCGAAGGCCTGTTCACAAATCTTTAATGTCTACAGGCAACAAGAGAAAATTTCTCCATTTCGCACAGGAACACAAGGATTGGACAGTCAGTAAGTGGAAACAAATTAAGAGTAAGAATCTGAAAAGTAGCGGGAATTTGCACTTTACAAATTTCAAATATTTAGAGTAAACTAAATTGTATTTTGGAAAATTATTTATTGCTTTGGTTTTCAACAGAATCGCCGTATTTGTTTATGCAGCAGTCCCAACATGCAACCAGTTTCTGTATACGGTAAATACTGTATTTAGTGCCGGACCTGAAATACCGGCCCGCCTGCATTAAGTGCCTGGGGGTCCGCTGAATTTTTGCAAATAAGCGCCGGACCTTCAATAACCACCCGGGCGCTTATTTTAGTTCATTTCGTGGATTTTTCTTCTGTTGCTGCTTTTTCACGGGAATTTTTGCTCTCCCAAATGCCACTGCTAAACCGGAAATTAGATACCAGCATGATTGTCTTCTAATTTCTTGCTTTTAATTTTGGATTCAATCAAGCAAAATAGCTGATGAAAAATAAAACTTCACAGTTGTAGCATCAATTTTAATCTCGCAACAGTAAAGTAGGCTGAAAACTATTCTACAGAGGCTACAGACAAACAGTTTAGCATTGATCCTAACGGGAATGGAAAACACAGCAGGATACTTTAGAAAAGATGTAAGAGAAGGGCGATAATTTTGCACAATAGTATCCATCACAGTTGTGCAGAATTTTATAAGCGCTGAACCTGTAATACTGGCCCGCCTGCATTAAGTGCCTGGGGGTTCGCTGAATTTTTGCAAATAAGCCCTCGGGCGCTTAATACAGTATTTACAGTACCCATTTCAAGAAATAGTACAGCTTATTGCAAACCCATCTTCGGAATGTCATTTTCATTTCATGGTTAGCCCGATTTCTAAGGAATTCTTTAGCAGACCAAACAGATGTTAATTACTTGGTGCTAGGTCTGGACTGTAAGGATGATGCAGGATTTCCCATGACCAGCCTGAATCCAAAAAAGGAAGCATGGTGTGAAAACACTATCATCTGTGAGACAAATTCAAGACCGTAAAAAGACTGAAAAGGTACAGCTGTTCGAGATAAGCATGGACTTGTCTTGTAATGGCAGCACTGTTTTGGGATAGGAATGGCATTATCCTGTGTGATTTTCTTTCCAAATGCAAGACAAAACAGAAGCGCACAGTGCGACATGAAACAACTGTCCAAAAGTGGCTTCACAATCAGCTAAATGAATTTTTTGACACTGGTTACAGGTTTGAACCACTGGATAAAATAATGTGTCACTTATGTTGAAAAATGAGGCAGTAAATAAAGATTCCAAAACAACTGATTCACTCTGAACGTTTGAAATTAATTTATTAAACATCTGTTACTATCAGATTCTCCTTCGTATGAATCAGGTTTTCAGGTTACACCATGCAGACAGCAGAGTGAGAATTTGGCTGAAACAGGACAAAAGCATGAACACCAAATGCATTAGTACGTTATGGTTTGGGTAAGTTTCCTGGCATGCTTTGGGCATTTTTATTTTGTGCTGAATCTTATTACATATTTAAATATTGTTGATGACAAAGTTCAGCCTGTCATATTGATGGTTTATCTCAATGGAGATGACTACTTTTAACAAGATGATGCATCCTGCCATAGTGCTCATATTGTGCAAGATGGGTTTCAGGAACATGCAGGAGAATTTATATTGCTTAGTACTCTACCACCTATCTCCAAATCTAAATCCCGTTATGCATTTGTTACAATCATCAAATCTGATAACTGTAAAGTGCTATTTATCAAGCATGGTCCTAGATTCCATAAACCATCTACAGTAGAACCTCGATTTTACGAACTCAGATTTTTCAAAATTCCGGATTTTACGAAGTAATTCTGAAGTCCCGACCCCAATTTTGTAATTTTCTTGTAATAAACCGTCATTTTTACGAAGTATTTTAAAAATAAAATACTTCATTCGTCATTTTTACGAAGCCATCAACAGCATTTAATAATAAAATTTTCATTAATTAACCCAATCATTTTAAGCTTCTTTGTTCATGTAGCATATGAATCATTTTGCTTCCATTACTTAAGCACGTGTTTACGCTGCATTATGAGACAGTTTCCATATGAGAAAATCGATTAGTAAGCTGGTTTCACTTTCGATATCGGAAATGTCGAAAATAGTGTTGTTGAGCCAGTTGATTGCGAAAACCAAGAAGACAATGATACTGATTTCGAAGAATTCGAAGCATGGGAAAACTTGAAAAGTAGGTTGAATTACAATACATGTAATAAATTTTCTGAGTTTGTTGGTAGTGGTAACTTCGTCTATGATTAGTCTGTGATTTAATCAAAGATGGCGGCATTGAAGAAGAGATTGATGATAATGACGACAATGAAGCCCAAGAGGAACCCATAAAAACATTGTCGGACATTAAAAACTCTTTAAAATACACTGAAAACATTTATACTCTATGAAAAATAAGCAGATAAAATTTTTGAAAGTTTTTTTGAATTATCAAATCATATTACTCACAGGGGATTTTAACGTCTACTTCAGTTCTCCCCCACCAAATATATATTATATACTCAATCCTATTACACAAGCAGGTTTAGCTCCATCCACTTTTGTGTACTCTCATTTCTCATCTTTCCTTAATAAGTATACGGCGATCGACACTTGCTTTGCTACAACTAAGTCGATTTTTAGTTCTTTAGATTTACACATTACAGACCATTTCCCTCTCTTGTTGGTGTTCAACCCATCAGGATTAAACACAAATTCTCCGGCAACCCAGAAGAAACGTTTAATTTCTGATTACCGAGTGGCGGTCTTAAGAGTCTTATTTATCTCTCACTGATTGGCCTACTGTTTTATCTAATATTTCTAATGTCAATCTGATACTTGATGCTTTCTTGCAGCATGTTAAATTAGGCTTCGACCGCTCTCTCCTGTTCCGCCATACCTCAGATGTACCTAAATTTGATGGCCATCCTAGGAAACCATGGATTTCTCCCTCGCTTTTGCGCAACATCACTCTGAAGAATAAGTATCATCTTATATCTCGACATAACCCAACCCCCCGATAAAGTCAAACATTTTAAAGGTCAAGTGACATGGATTTTGACTTATTGATTTTATGGTATCATATTAAAGAAGACAACGAAAAAAAAATATGTATAGTAATTAATAACCATTTCCTTAATTTATTATTTTATTTTATTAATTTTAGGAGGACTTTTGCAAGGGAGCGCCGTAACATTTTACTTCGGCAATCTCCGTAAATTTTCCGGGACTGACGTCATAAATACTTTGGGATGATCGGTATAACGTAAATGTGTGTAAAATTGGAAGTCAATATCTCGTTACCCACATTACTTTCATGCAAACAATTGAAATAATTTAAGTAAACTGAGGCCTCAAATATATTATCCATCAATTTATTCTAAATTTGAAGATATAATTTGAAAAAAATAATATATCGTATATTTATGATGCAACAGCAGCAAAGGTGCATTCAGTTTTCAAATGCATCGGTTTATTTCTTAAGATTAATTTGTCAGAATTAACGCCATTAACAAAAAGGCAGAAATACCTCATTTAAATTGAATTTGCGAAAGCGGCAAATCTTTTAAATCGGAATCTTTCCCAATCATCGGCAAAAATGTGTGTATTTTTCCTCACTTAAAATTGCCTAAGATGCAGCAAGCAAGAAGACAAAATTACGATGTTCAAACTATCTACACATTCCAGTTAATTTAAATGCACAGTTTTAACTTCATTACGTATGAACAGAATAATAAACCATTTATCGAAAATAATAATAAATCTAGTAGGCCCCCCACACATAATAAAAGTTGAAGAAAAATAATTATGGGGGGGGGGCTGGAGAAGGCACGGAAAATCATTTGACATCGAATATCTTGACATAAAATCTCTAAAATTTTTCTTTTAAAAAATTGAAAACCTCTAATCCACAAACAGGAAAAAGGAGGTATAAAATTGACAAAAATTAATATCAAAACTGTAAATGTTTTATCGGAGCTTCGTCGGAGCCCATTTCAGTGATCGGCGGATTTCTTGCTAGCGGCCAACAACTCTTATGCACACATGAAGCCCATTATTGTTTACAGTGTATTTTGTTTTATTCACATACATCTAAAACTTCTGTATGATAAGTGGTAAGAATTTTTATACACTTTATTTTTCTTTACTTGAAATTAGTTTGGATAAGAGTGTTTTAGCAGTGTATGATCAACCTAAGTGAAAGCCTTTTTTAAGCGTGCTTCATTTAATCGACTGAATATCATAATTAAAAATATAGAATTTATTGACTGCAAATTCCATTTTTATGCGAACTTCTGCAAATATTGTGATTAGTATTTTCAAATTTATGAAAAAGTTTGGTAAAATTCTATTCCTTTGACTTCGAAGCTGTCCTTAGATATACTGAATTTTCGAATTGCAGCACATAACCGTCTATCCGTTGTCAAATGGTATAGTTCTATCTGTTTAGAATTATTTTTTAAAAGAGACACTCATTCCAGATATCGTTACAATCAGTTCAAATAGAATGAAGAAAAATGATACATGAATTATTCAGCTCCGCTCTTCATAAACCCCTGGCTCAGCTGACTTCTCTATCAAGATTATCCTTCATCTATTTCGCTCTCATTGAACAGAATTTTGAAAAGAAGACCAAAATAAATTCTTTCGTATGCAGTTTTTTGATCAAATAATAAAAATTAATACTCTAAAAGGGTTTAAGTTGTAATTTTAATTGTTATTTTTATCAGATTACACACTTATATCCTCATCCATTCCTGCTTATATTATGCATGGTAGGCATCGTGCTTGCTAAGTATTCATGACGTTGAGGCTACATGCAGTGCCAACTATCGCCGCCATAGCTGATATTCGGCAATCTTCAGAAATTGACATTAAAAATCCAATTTTCACATATTTAACCGTTAATTTTAGGGAAACGAATTATTGCATAAACTATATTAAGACAAACTGCATCTAATGACACCATAAAATCAACAAGTGAAAATTCCGTGTCACTTGACCTTTAAGGACTTTTCCAATAAGGTTCGTGCGAAAGTTAGAAGGGCCAAATGTATATATTTTGAAGGGCTATTTTCTAAGCTTAACTCTAACAAAAGTAAATGGTAAGTGATAAAAGACCTTACGCAGGAGAGAAAGTCTTCTTGCCTCCCCTTTGTTAACGCAGGCGATGTTAATGGTAATGACTCAACTTCGTTTCTCCAGGCTTTACTACCTGTCTCATCAAATATTCCTATTGATTCTGTCAACGATGAGGATACAGTCCAGTTTGGAAACAATATTACTAGTTTTTTTGTACCTCCTTCAAAGCCAGAGGAGGTTGAAGACGATGCGTAAACTGAAGTCTTCTTTATCGTTGGATCCTTTAGGCCTATCCCCAAAGATATTGGCTACTCTAAATCGCTTACTTGCTTTCCCTTTGGCCAATATATTTAATTATTCAATAAATGTCGGCGTTTTTCCTACATCATTGAAACAAGCTAGGGTTACTCTGATTTTTAAGAAAGGTGACCCTTCCTCCTTCGCCAACAACCGACCCAGCACTTCTTTACATTTGTTTGCGAAAGTATTCAAGAGACTCTTCTATAAGCGACTGTCGCAGTACATATTCTCGAACGATTTTATCACTACATGCCAACATGGCTTCATGCCGAAGAGAAGTGTTGAGACAGCTTGTTACGAGCTCCTCGAATACGTTTCAGCCAAGATGGCCTCAAAAAATTATGTGTCTGCTATATTTATTGATTTCACTAAGGCCTTTGATCTAGTCGCTGTTGATCGACTTCTCTGTAAGTTATCTTGTCAGTATGGTATTTACGAGCAGCTGCTACTCTGGCTAAAATCCTTCCACCCAATTAATTGCTTCACTCAATAGTGCATTAGCCGAACTAAACACTTGGATGGCTAACAATATGTTAAGTGTGAATACTGAGAAAACCAAGGTAATGGTATTTTACCAAAGAAATAAACATAATGTACCGAATACACCAGCGATATATTATGAGGATAATTTACTTTCAACTGTCAAAACTTTCAAATACCTTGGTATCACAATCTCCCATGATCTTTCTTGGGATTATCACATCGATACCTTACTATCTAATCTCAATAAGAAGCAAGGAATTATCTCCAGGATGCGATTTCTTCCCAGCAAAATTTTACTACTACTCTATAACGCATGGATTCACTCGGCACTCTGTTTCAGCATAATTTTTTCGGGATCATTAACATCTTGGAACCTTAACAGTTTATAAATTACAGAAGTGGTTCCTTCGTACACTTCTTAGGTTCCCGAAAGGTACATCTGTTTCACCTTACTTTGAGGAACTTCAGATATATTTCATTCGAATATGTGTTTTCATATATAAAGTTAACAATGCAGTTCTATTGATCTCGACCCCAATTCCTTTAATTAGAAATGCTGACAGCCATCATTATCCAACAAGCTCTTCACGAGCTATAAGGCTTCCGCTAACCAAGCTCAACTACCGTAGAAGATGTTTATCTTACATAGGCATTAAATATTGGGCTTGTCTCCCTATCGAGCTCCGCTCCATATCTAGTACCACTGGTTTCCTTAAACAATTAAAATGTTATGTCTTTTATTCTATGTCTAAAAAGTACTTAATTTAATATAATCATTTGGGTTTATGGTGTTAAGCTATTATGCTTTTTGTCTCTTTGTTGTTTATTGTATAAATTATATACTCTAATTAAGAATTCTATCTCTTGGCGATGCATTCCCATTGTTGCTTAACCCAAAAGTACATTATATTTCAACATTTTGTTTTCTACTAACTAAACATATTTCTGAGATCTCTCATCGTGTTGCTCCGTGCCTTCTGCTGATGATGATGATAGTGTCGCTATCGAAAAACGTTTACAGGTCATGTATTTATTTTTTCCTTTTGTATTTTCTTTTGTTTTATAAAACTGTTGTGGTTAAAGAGTTATTTTGTCGTTATTTCAAATAAATAAATAAATAAATAAATAAACTGAACGATCTTATTTTTTAAAATTGTTTGGATCGACTTCTGCGACATGAACGCGTAATGTTGTTGTTCCTCAGGGTCGATTATATCACCTCTATTATTTTGGATAATATAATATATAATATTAAAAATGAAAAAATAAATACAATACTGATTAAAAATTAACAAAATAATTAATAAAAACGATTACAATCAAAGTAAGACTAGAAATATAAAAACAAAATAAAAAGCTGACGTTTCGGATAGAGACTATCCTTTATCAAAGCAAAAA
>JAHWFO010030610.1:61031-80959 GCA_023313115.1 Rhysida immarginata | reverse complement strand
AAAAAAAAATTATATAAATTTAAGTAAAAACATGGAAAAAGTTATTTTCACTGGGGCCCAGCAAGATACAGAGGAGGTGGTCATAATAAATTGGCCATTTAAAAAATGCCTCTGCTCATGTATGTGATGATGGCTCCTCTTATGTGAAAGATTTCCTCCTTTAAGGAGAGAAGGGT
Source organism: Rhysida immarginata (assembly GCA_023313115.1). Classification (NCBI taxonomy): domain Eukaryota; kingdom Metazoa; phylum Arthropoda; class Chilopoda; order Scolopendromorpha; family Scolopendridae; genus Rhysida; species Rhysida immarginata. Next base: position 80,783 of record JAHWFO010030610.1, on the reverse strand, counting down.
TATTCAAATACATTACATACGGTCATTTCGGAGGGGGGGAGGGAGAGTTTGAGAAGTGTTACAAAGCGTTGCAAAGGGGAGAGACGGGGTTAAAATTGAGTCATTTTAGCAAACAAAATAGGGTTTGACTGTATACAGGGCGATTCAGAAAGGTAGGTCAAGAATGAAATACCATGTACAGTTTGTAGCAGGGAACAAAATTTTTCCTATAAACATGGGTTTGGAAATGCATCCTTATAGAGATAATGGAACTTATACGAGGTAGGAATGACATTACAGTAGGTGTTCAAAATGCTGACCCTGAGCCTCGATGCAGGTGTTTAGTCTGGACGAGATTCTCGCGAACTCTGGTGAAGATGTCCGGAGAATCACTGACTTCTCCACACGCAGTAACAATTTTAGCTACAAGGTCCAGAGAATTACCCTGTGCCTCGCCATAGACGAGATGCATGTTCGCCAGCTCTGCATTAGTCAAGCGGTCCATTGTACAACAATGGAGTTACACGTTTCATTTCCTCTCGTTTAAAGGAGAGAACACGAACAATTTAAATGTTTAGATCCTAATTTACATGGACCCTACCATTGTCGTCCGGGTAACACACATCAATTTCTACCTCGTACAAGTTACATTATCTCTGTAAGGATGCATTTCCGGACCCATGTTTATAGGAAAAATATTGTTCCCAGCTAAAAACTGTACATGGTATTTCATTCTTGACCTACCTTTCTGAATCACCTTGTATAGTTCTTTCACAGAGGAGGCCTAGGCCATTCAAGAATGTCTTACTATCATTAATAGCACATCCCAAAAGCTCAATACAAGGAGGGGGGGGGGGGGGAGGAAGGGACTAAAATTCATGTCAATATTAACCATATCATGACAGACTCAAAAAGCACCCTTCTTGCTATCAAAAAAATAAATCAATTCTTTTGATTAGAATCAATTTTCAATTATTGGTACAGTTGAACCCGAATAACTCAAACTCTCTGATAACTCAAATTCCCGGTTAACTCAAATGATATTCTAAGTCCCATCCCCCAGAGCATTTAATTCAATAGAAAATTCACTCATTAACTCAAACATTTTTTAATAAATCCCGGATAACTCAAAGTAATTTTGGTTTTAGTCAATAGGTATTCCTAAATTTAAGCAAAACCTGTCTTATAAAAAACAAGTTTTGCCTGTTGAAACTTTATTTCATTTTTCAACTTCAATTTTTATGTCCACATGACAAAGAAAGTGATGCCGGAATCTTTCGCATTCGCTCGCAGCCATTGTGAAAATCAAATCTTTTAGCACAAACACAAAATTGTGAATCGAACTTGTTGATTGCGATCATTCAATACGAGAATATTTAGACATAGTAATTGATAGATAATAAAGACAAATGTGGATAATTGTAATACAAAACTTTAAACTAATAAAAAACTCTTTCACCACAACGATTATAGATTGAAAATATACAACCTGATATTGGAAGTACTTTTCGGGAGCAATTGCTTCCATCATTCAGCAGCCCAGGAGCACCTCAAGGAAACAGAACTGCCTGTGTCTAGAACCAGCTGAGTATATATAAGGAACAACAACCAATAAAGGAAAACATGAAAATATATATATTTGAAGAAAAAAAATTCATACAGGATATCACCACCATGGAAAAAACCAAGAACAAGGGAAAAACCATCTCATTACCTTTTAATAAGCAACTAATCAGAGGTCTCAACACAGTTTTAAAGTCTTTTGATCTTTCTATTTCTTATAGTAATCCAAACCAAGCCAAGGACATTTTCCCGAAAGACAAAATGCCGCCACTCAGGTCAGGAATCTACGAAATAAAGTGTGCCCAATGCCCTATGGTTTATATAGGGCAGACGTCTGGAAACATTGAAGCCAGATTTAAGGAGCATATAAGACGCAGGAAGTTTGGAAGAAACAACCAGTCCTCCATAGCAAAACATTCAATCGACACAGGCCATGATTTTCCTATCAACAATGTACATCTGATAAAATAAATAAATAAATAACACCTGCTGGATGCTTTTGAAAGCATTGCTATCAACAATCGGATAGAAATTCTATACTTAACCTAGATATGGGCCCGATTAGTGACTCCCCTCTAATTCGATGGTTGACCCAAGTAACCAATCAGAGAAAATGATTTTTCATGTGTTCCTTATATATAATCAGCTGTTTCTAAACACAGGCAGTTCTCTCAGTTTCCTTGAGGTGCTCCTGGGCTGCTGAATGATGGAAGCAATTGCTCCCGAAAAGTACTTCCAGTATCAGGTTGTATATTTTCAATCAATAATCGTTGTGCTGAAAGAGTTTTGTATTAGTTTTAAGTTTTGCATAGTAATAAAATTCATTTTTAGAGGAAGTGCTCATGTTGACCATAAAGTTCATTGCATGAATGATCGCAAACGAGTTTTTAGAATAATCATACACTTCTGATGGGCCGTCGCCATTTTGATTTCGATACTTCATTGTCTCATTGCCTTTGTCGATGTAAAAGTAACGGAAATTCGAGAAAAAAATGAATTCTCTGTAAAGTTTCAAATATAAAACATTTATACATACGTCATAAATGTCATCAGATGAAAAATAAATGGGCAAAAATCGAAAAAATTTATACGAAAAATAAATACATATGCCATAAAAGGCAAGAGATGCCTTTCGAAAATTTTTACAAACCGGAAGTAGAATTCAGAAGTCGTGTGCCAAAACAGCATTGGACTTGATTTCGTGTTGGAACGGACCGTATTTTACTGGGTCTATTGCATTTGTATATGGATCTCATTAAAACTAATAAAATTCATAGAAATATTGTGAGTATCATATAATGTTTGTAGTCGTCACGTAGCCTCGTTTTTGACTTAACTGGTTAACTCCAAAACCTGGTAAGTCAAAATTTTTATGTGGTCCGCTGATGATTTGAGTTATCAGGTTCGACTGTATTATCTATAATATTTAGTTAATCAGTATTAATTAAATTATTATGGTTTCCTGTCCATAAAAACATTCAAGGGAATGAAGCTGCTGACTTATTTTTACCAATCAAGCTAGAAGACTTGATTATTATAAAAAATTTTCCAACCACCCTCCGTGATATCATTAATTACTTTACAAGAAGAGCCTGGAACCTATGGAATGAAACCTGGAAATCTAACCCAATGGCTAAAAACTTACGTTCAAAATCAGCCATGGTGGACTCTGTCACAAAAGTATGGAGAGCGATGTGTGTCAAAAATCTAACAATGGACTATTTCCCGATTATACAATCGGGTGGGTTTGCTTCTAGCCTCCAATAAAATTGTTGGACCCTCTCTCAAAATCTAATCATTTAACTCTCCTATTAAGAATTAGAACAGATCATTTCCCAAATAAGTGATTTTATCCCTTTCACCCCAGATATGATTCTCCTGGTCAAACAGATCTTAAAAAAAAAAATCCCATTATAAGACCCTCTCTGTCCATTGCCAAACTTACTTTCACAGTTTTATCACAGCAAGAAGATGGGAATGCACAGAATTGAAAATATTTTGCACCAAACCCTGACCACACAGCTTCAATGGCTTGTCTTAGGTCTCCACAATTAAAAATTTTTCGGCCATTTTCATAAACTTTGTGGACTAAAATACCCCAAATGTTCACTATTGGGTTTAGATCTGGAGAACAGGGAGGATGAGCACCATGAATTTGAATCTTTTTCTCTGCAAAATACAGTAGTGCCTCGCATAACGAACCGAATTCGTTACTAAGCAAAGTTCGTTATGTGAGAATCTATTTTACATAGTAATCTACGGAAAAGAGTTTAATTCGTTCTTGAGACAAAAAATTTCTCGACAGACTCCTTAACTTAAAAAAAAAAAAAAAAGACACCAAGTCCAATGTTTTTCTGGTTGATTTGATAACATTATTCTTATTGAAAGCTCTGGGATTCTCCGAATGGTAAACTAGGAAGGGCTTCACCTTCATTATCTTCACATGCATTCGCTCCAAACAAGAGGGTTAACCTGTTCTTCACTGGCAATGTTCAGACAATATTTGTTCCTCTTTAATGATGTAGGTCTTACTGGACATCCTTTTCCAGAACAATCCAGTTTCATCACTGTTGAAGAATTGTTGCAGACATTACCCTTCTTTCTTAATGAATTCCTGTAATTTCACAGCAAACTTCTGAGCTTCATCAGCACTTCTAGCCTCACTGTGCATGATGACTAGCTAATTGCCATTTCTATTTTTGAACCTGTGAAATCACCTTCTGCTTGTTTTAAACTCTCCTTACTTGTCTTGTTGTGAGCTTGTTCCAGGAGTGGATCTTTTCAACTCTTCAAAGATGGCCCTAGCTTTCTCACGGATGATTTCTTGAGTGGTGATGTCCCCTGTCATCTGCCTCTCTAACCAAACTAACAACAGTCTCTCCATTTCATTACTAACTGGTTTCCTGCAAACCTGTGAAAAGATTTTCGAGACTCCTTTTGCAACCTTCGTTTACAGATTGACTCTTGTTAGAAAGAATAATTGCTATGGTTAACTTGTTTACACCATATCTGGTTACAAGATCTACAATTCCACTAGCTCCAATTTCTTTCTTCCGTATGATTTCTTGCTTAACTTCAATAGAGAGAGATTTTCTAGTGGCAGAAGCCTTTTTAGATGCTATCTTAAGTTATAGGAGCTTTAGCACTTGGTCTGTACGTTTATCCGGCCGTCCGCCGTTTGCACGATAACTAGAAAACGGATTAACTTTTTCAAATTTTGTTTTCAGAAATATGACCATCAAGGTCTTAGCTCAGCTGTATCAACTTTTCAGTATTTTTCATGGACCCCTTCAAATCTAATTAACGTTCTAAAGTAAAGAATCCAAGATAATGACATATCATATAACAATCAATTCATCAAGAATGAATACACTTCTGTTACTTTCTGTCACGATTATATCTCCATAGTGCTTTCTATTTATCTTTTAAGCATTGTTGACCTGAGCACATGCATGCGACGATCGATTTGTCGACGCACGATTGCTCAATTGCTGAAAATAAATTAATAAATATATTTCTGCTTCACAGCTAAAGCTCCTTCTTGGAATGTTTACAAGAATTTATTAAATATTACAATTTCACTCTAATGTGTAAGAAGTTGAAAAACGCCACAAGAATTGAATGGTGTACACGACTTTTGAATGTGTGAGGAGATGTGTTGCGCATGTGTTCGGTTCGTTATGTGGGACACAGTTCGTTGAGCGAGTCGATTTTCACCCGAACCCGCGTTCGTTATGCGGATTGTTCGTTGCTCGAAGCGTTCATTATGTGAGGTACCACTGTATGTGTATTGTGGCATTGTCTTGCTGAAATAGCTATCCTTTGCCTGCCATTTTCACACTTTTATAAGGAAATTGCTGTGAAAGCATTACCACAAGATTGCTTACCGTATTTTTTTGAATATAGGCCGCATTTACTTTAAGCCGCAGCCGCAAATTTGACTGTGGAACGAAAAAATAACCCTTTAAAGGCCGCAAATCACTTTAGGCTGCAAACTTCTAGGGTCTACAAAAAGATCGAACTACTTCATTTTAGCTTCCCACAGTATTATCTTAAATAGTAATTTAGACAACAGTTACATTATTTATACAGGGTGTTTTTGAATTGAGTACAGATTTTTTGGGAGATGATAGAAGAGGTCCTTAGAAGTATTTTTTGTCATATGAACATGGGGTCCACGCAGTTCCGTTTACTTACAATACTGCATTGAACAATCAAATGACACCGGGACGCAATGTGCTCTGGTAGCCCTAGATTATTTTATTTTTAACAATTAACACAAGCAATCTACTGTATGACTTTTACAGTAATTGTCCGAAATTGTTAATGACTGCCATTTGCTTCATAGCACAATTCACAACGCCTTATGATGGATTGATATACGCGTGGAAACAGTTGATTTGCACGGTCGCTGATGTCACCTGCTGCCGCGACAAGACGAGCCGCCAATTCTTCTTCGGTATCTACGGGTTCGGAGTACACCATTGATTTTATGCTTCCCCATAAAAAAAAATCCATCGGTGTGAGATCTGGCGATCTTGGTGGCCAAGCAACTGGTCCGCCACGACCAGGATATGTCTCATTTAGGTAATCTCTAACTGCTCTTGTGTAATGCGAAGGTGCGCCGTCCTGTTGAAACCACATCAAATGTCTGGTCATTAGTGGAACATCTTCAAGAAGATCAGGGAGCTCCTCCTTCAGGAAACCAAGGTATGTTTGCCCGTTAAGACGGCATGGTAGGAGATATGGCCCAATCAGGACATTGTGAATCATGCCAGCCCAAATATTCAACGAAAAACGATGCTGAAAACTGTTAACATGTGTTGCACATGGGTTGACATGAGACCACAGATGACTACTGTAGCTATTGAACATTCCCTCTCGCGTAAACGTTGCCTCATCTGTCCACAAAACCATGGAAGGAAAGTCTGGAATCCTATTCTGTTGCTGCATAAACCATTCTGCAAAAGCACGCCAGGGACCATGATCATTGGGATATAATTCCTGCACCTTTCGAAGCTTGAACGGATGCTGCAGGTCGTCATGTAAAATGTTCCATACACTGGTATGACTAGTATTCAAAGCAACTCCGACCGCACGAGTACTTGTCGATGGATTTCGGTTAAACCTTTCCAAAACTTCATCCTCTAATTCAGGGGAGCGTAACCACCGACGACGTCCACGCTGATGATTATCATGAGCGAATGCACCAGTTTCTCTTAGACGACGATCTACTGCACCAAATGTTCGTGAATTGGGAAGAATTCTGTTGGGATAACGTTCAGCATACAATACCAGCAGCACCGAGACACAGATGCATGTCTGCATAATCATTCCATGTAAAACGATTCATACTGTTTAACTTTACACATATAAAAAGTACATCAAGTGAACTTTTTAAAACGAATCTTTACCTACTGCTTTCCCAGAATGCGATTAGTTCATTTCCATATGGACTAATCGTATTTTACAAAGGGGTTGGATACCATGGAATCTCCTTGACGAAGTTTGTCCTAAGACTTTCCAACAAACAAGCACACGCACCTTGAAATTTCTTTGCAAACAATTACTTTAAAAGTCATTACAGTAGATTGCTTGTGTTAATTGTTAAAAATAAAATAATCTAGGCCTACCAACGCACACGGCATCCCGGTGTCATTTGATTGTTCAATGCAGTATTGTAAGTAAACGGAGCTGCAGGGGCCCCATGTTCATATGACAAAAAATACTTCTAAGGACCTCTTCTATCATCTCCCAAAAAATCTGTACTCAATTCAAAAACACCTTGTATAACCTTCTAAATTATTTTAATGTATTTAATGAAACTTTTATAAATTTATTAATTTAATATGTAAATAATTATAGTAATTTCATTTTAATGAGCGAGTATAACTTTTATTTCATCAGCGGCGGCCATGGATCTATCAATGAAATGCTGACCAATAGCGCGATAGAGCATTCTATGCCATCACAACACCTTGCAGTAGAGTGGGCTAGAAGGCATCTCCAACTATCGCCGACAATAATTTCAACATGTGAATTTCATTATAATTTATGAATGAAAATTTATGTGAATATTAATTTCACTGTTAGAAAACGATTGAACAAACGCTGGATAATTTAAAGCCATGAACTCAAATCGACAGTGTTTTTATCAGATAATTCTTGCCGATCTACGATCGTTTTACCTTTTCAAAAAGTATAAAATATAATAGAAGTTTCCTATAAAAAGATAGGAAGCAAATATAAAATACGTATTGACTATTGATCACACAAATGTATATACATGTTATTGACTGTCGACCAAAAATCATTACGCTTACGACGTTATTGACGGTACTCCTCATTTCAGTTGGGGAGGGAGGGGGGTTAATATATATATATAAAAAAAAAAAACTAACAACAATTCGACTCTTTTACTATAAATTTTGTATTAATAAAGATTAGCCCTTCCTCCCACCAAAAAAAATAATGCTCCCGATTTCACAGTTGTAGAAGAGTATTTTTTTTTTTAATAGCGGAATAATTTTTGGTCGATAGCCAATACAATCCATCTATACAAGGTGATTTACATCGAATGTAAAATACTTAAAGGGGGTATTATAGAGGTTAAGATAGACACAAAACGTACTATGAACATGGGTTCAAATATGAACGATAACTGAGATATGAACAGTGTGATATTACAGGGAAAAGGCGTGTTTTTTCTTTTTTATTTGGCCCCTTAATTACCCCTTAATTGTCTATATCATCCTCCGAGTACGCTATCCTCTATGATAATGATACCCACTTACCTGAACCTTGTTCAATATACAACTGTTACCTGGCCTTCCTTCCCTTGTGATCGTATAGTGACTTATTATAGTTGAAACCCCTTAACCTTCTAATATCCTGAAATTACCCGCTGCAATCCACAAGATGTGACAAAAATACCCCAAAAGGGATCAAATAAATACTAATAAATAAGTAGTAGCTTTGCTAATCAAATGAATGGAATGCTAAAGGTTACGCAAAACCACAGGAAAATTGTTTATTCTAACACTAAATTCAGTGGTCAAATTCGTTAAGTAATAACACATTAACTGTAAATCTAATTTGGCTATTCTATACTTGTTGGTCAGAAATTCTTTAAATAGAACAATTCTTAGTGACATGAATTTGAATTAAAACAACTAAAATTTAGCATGTAACATTACAATTGACATATAGTAGTAAATATAACTGTAATTGACATAATTAATACATGAGAAACAGTAATCTTATTATTCCACGGATATTATTTAATCCAGATCTTCTAGTTTTATAATCAATAATTAAATAACCCTTCCCTTACAAAAATAACCTATGTTGTGAACACGTGGTTTCTCCCCTTTTTATCTTATATACCTTAAGTTCCCCAAAATAATACTAATAAATTGATCAGTTGCAATTTTAACCTCTAACGATATCTTAGAAAAAAAATAATAAATCAAATCGGGGAAGAATTTAACACACGACTGGTCAATAGTTTGTTAGTAATTACAGTTCACAGTTCTCTTGGATATGCTGGGGATGCAGTGTTTACCAATGAAATTGCGAAAGTACTTATCTGTCTGTTGTTCACGTCGATCTTACGATGTATGCTTCCTGTTGATTCCTGAAGGGGCCCAGACCTGATGTAGCCGCCGTTTTCCGGGATATGCGTTCCCGCCTTGCCGTAGATGCCTTTTTAGTGACCACCTTGCCGCTGACGTGCGTTTCCAGCTTAGGACTAAGCCGACCTGCTAACCGCCACAGGTTGCTGTACCGCCCTAACCCACTGAACAACGCAGACCTCGCTGTCGCTTGGTTTTCGGCTCACTTACACCTACTTGTGATAGGCATTCCTATGCCCGCCGTCGAGCACTGGTCGTTGGAGACGCATTCGGTTTTCACCGTTATGGCTACGGCCTGGATATTTGCCGCTCCGTGATCATAACAAAAACTTTTTTTTTTTCCTCTCTCAGGAGATAAATATCGTTGAACTCACTCTGTTGCTGGCTGGAGGTCTTCTTTTTATATATCAAAAATTATTCTTTTCTCTCACTTAATCACCATTGCACTGCATTCTGGGGTGTCACTGCTTTTCACTGACCAATCATGTGTTTCGAATCTCCCGCTCCCCTTCTTATCAGTAATGACTCACCCCTCCCCCCTTCTTATCAGAAAGGATTAACTTACGGAATTTTCTGGAATTTATTTCTTTAAATAATTAATGAAATTCCCACGTGTTAACAAATAAGCCTATACATAATTTCAATCAAACATAACATGGATTCGATATAATTAAATATAAATTTCTAAATACTGAAAAGACAATTTTCGGGATATCTTGCCTTAACTGTCGCATTCCTTCCTTTATTTTAATGTACTAAATTATTCCCCCCCTCCCCGTTTCTCTCTCACTTAAATTGGAATTTTAGAAGGTTTTATTAATACAAGAGAAATGGCTTGCGAAAGCCATTTCTTAGTGCATGTAGATTTATAAATAAATTTACATGTCACAACAGAAATAAAAATGCCACCACCAAGATCAACAAGTTATAATAACTCAGATTCTGTAAAGCCTAGATTAATGAAATTTGGAGGAATAACAGTACATAAGACTGTGTATACCTTTAAAATTTGATCTAATTCTAACAAGAAGTTTCCAAGTTACTCATTCAACATCATAATACGTATGTGTTCACTTGTGAGTACTAACTAGCACTTGTCACAATTTTGACTGTGTAACTCGGAAACTTCTCGTTGGAATTCAATCAAATTTTAACGGTATACACAGTCTTATGTACCTTGTTATTCCCCCAAATTGCATTAATCTAGGCTTTACAGAACCTGAGTTATTAACTTGTTGATCTTGGTGGAGGCATTTTTATTTCTGTTCATATCTCAGTTATCGTTCATATTTGAACCCATGTTCATAGGACGTTTTGTGTTTATCTTAACCTCTATAATACCACCTTTAAGTATTTTACATTCGATGTAAATCACCCTGTATTATGTCTATTTTCTCTTATATTTGCTTCCTATCTTTTTATAGGAAATTTCTTTTATATTTTATACTTTTTGAAAAGGTAAATCGATCATAGATTGGCAAAAATTATCCAATAAAAACACGGTCGATTTGAGTTCATGGCTTTAAATTATCCAGCCTTTGTTCAATCATTTTCTAACAGTGAAATTAATATTCTAACCCTGCAGAACAATAACCAGTCACATACATTTTCATTCATAAATTATGAAATTCACGTGTTGAAATTATTATCGGCGATAGTCGGAGATGCCTTCTAGCTCACTCTACTCCAAGGTGTTGTGATGTCATAGAATGCTCTATCGTGTTGTGCTATTGGTCGGCATTTCGTTGATAGAACCATGGCCACTGCTGATGAAATAAAGGTTATACTCGCTCATTAAAATCAAATTACTATAATTATTTACACATTTGATTAATAAATTTATAAAAGTTTCATTAAATTTATTAAAATAATTTAGAAGGTTATATAAATAATATAACTGGTATCTAAATTACTATTTAAGATACTGTGGGACGCTAAAATGAAGTACACTGTAGTTCGATCTTTTTTTTTTTTGTTCTATCCAAAATTAACGAAAATGATTTTTTCAGGCCGCATTCACTTTTGGCTGCACTCCCGCACTTTGTTTTTTGGGTTTAGAGCCGCAGCCTATATTCGAAAAAATACGGTAATTTGTTGCGATGTTGAACATTTGCAATTTCAGAGTTTTCATGACACATCCTCTGCCATTCTGCCTGCTCATCTTGATGAGCTTTTCTTTCCTTAGATCATGCCATTAACAGTAAAGCCCATTAGGCCTGTCACAATTAAATTTATTTTTTGTCGGAGAATAGCGCTTTTTGCCACTGACGAGACTAGGTTATATATTTTTCAGCATACGTAAGTCAAACATCTATGGGCAGCTGTCAGTCTGGGTTTCGTTGAAATTTTGGTGTATTGAAGGTCTGAGGAATCATGCAGTTTCACGTTGAATGGTTCTCACAAGTAGATTGAATCCTGGTTCACCCTTGATTTGCCTTGCAGACAATTCCGAGTTCACTGCCATTCTGCAGATAGATGTTTGGTCAACTTGGATATGGCCTTTCCTGTCTTTGTGGTGCCATAACCTTGAACAAGTCAAATGTACTTACTTGCTACATTAACTTTTCTGGAGACAGTTGCAGCTATCTAACGATTTGACATTTCAGACAGTTAAAAATGTGTGACATGTGTTGAAAACGGACAGATTGATGTTTACCTTTACCCATCTTTCTGCATGGATACAATAAATTGACTTCTTACTAGAGCTTTTTATCGTGATACTAAAATTCACGGTAATGATTTTTGAGAAATTTTAGACTTCTTTTTACTCTCAACATGTCTACAGAACTGAACCCAAAATGCTGTTGCTAATAACATGTTGTTGCTAATAAAATGCTGGTACTAATAACATTATATTGGCATTTAAATTAATGTACATCTAATTTTATTTCACCTTTTCCACATTTCTTTTATTTCTATCGATGTTTTGGTGTAGGTTCTTAAACAGCACCATTGTTGATAATTACACATGAACCTAAAACGCTGTTGTACACAGTAACAATATGTGGTAATAACAGCTCTAATTTTTCAAGAGTTTACTTTAAGAGCAATCCATCTATCTCAGTTTATCTTGACTGAATGAACTATCAAAATTATGAATGCAAAGGACCTAGCAAATTCTTTCCAAATAACAAATACAGTCAATTCTCGTTAATACGAAACCAGTTAATACGTAATTTGGGTTAACATGAAGACATTTTGTGGCCCGTTCCCGAGAAAGCAATTACTATGTAATTTTTCTGCTTTATACAAACATGTTTTTATTAAAATACGGTTTATACGAAGGAAAATTTCATAATTTTATTGAAGAATAGTCTTTTTAGGAACAATTTTAATGATAAAATTTCAGATTTCGAAGTGTAAAGGTAATAAAAATAATTTTCAAAGTCATTTCATGTGTTACATCAGCGGGAATGTCATTGCTTCTGTCAAAAGTAAGATAAACGCACGTGTGATTTGTTTTGTCATGTGGCTTCGAGGTTAGCGTGAAATCTGAATCACGTGCTTTCAAACTAAAGGGAAATCTGATTCATGAAATCTGATTGGTTCAGCTATTCCAGATCTGAAATCCTGTCACATGGCGCTCAAATCTGTATTTAAACAAGTGCAATATTGACATTGTTTCAAAATCAATTTTCTCATCGCTCAACGCAGCTATCCAATTTTATTACAGTATTCAATGTCAGCCTCAAGCAAAAGGAAACGAAAGGATCTTTCGTTAGATCTTTAATTACAGATTCTTAATGCAGCGGAAAAACCAAATGCTATAAAAGGGCAGGTCAACATTCCAGCGTCAACATTATCAACGATTCTTAAAAACTCTGAAAAGATTAGACAACAGGCTGAAACGAGTGGAACTCTAAGAAGAAAACGAATGCAAAAAGCAGCACACGAAGACATGGTAACGGCACCTTTAACATGGTTTAAACAAGTAAGTTAACGTTTTTTCTGTTCCAGTATACATGTAGTACAGTACTGTAGAAATTACTGTATGCTTTTTTCCTATAATGTACTGTACACTGTATTTGTTTTAGGCTCGACTAAAGAATATTCCCATTAGCGGCGATATTCTAAAAGAAAAAGCTAATCAGTTTGCAAACCAGCTGAAAATAGAAAATTTCACGTGCTCTAATGGTTGGCTTACCCGCTTCAAGGAAAGGCACGGGCTCGTCTACCATTCACTTGCTGGAGAAGCAAATGTTGTTAACTTAGTTGTTGTAAATGATTGGAAGGAAAACGTTCTTCCAAAACTGCTTGAAAAGTATACGCCTAACAACATTTACAACGCTGACGAAACCACCCTATGTTATAATCTTCTGCCCGAGAAATCTTATCATTTAAAAGGCGAAAAGTGTCATGGATGTATGCATGCGTTATTTAAACTTTATTGTATTTTCCCCCGATAATTTTGTATCTAATGTGTTTACAGTATCTTTCATAGGGAAAAGTAGCAAAGAATGGTTGTCAGTATTATTATGCACAAATATGGATGGTACCGAAAAGAAAAAGCAGATAGTTATTAAAGGCCACGCTGTTTTAAAAACGTAAAAAATATGCCCGTTATTTATTTCAACAATAAACACGCGTGGATGACGTCTGAAAAATTTCTTCAGTGTTTGAAATTATGGAACGATGATTTAAAGAAGGAGAAGAATCGCAATTTTATTTATAGATAACTGTCCGTCACAGAATGCCACCAAATCTTGAATTATCAAATCTGGAAGTTAAATTACTTCCAGCGAATGCAACATCGCATGTACAGCCATTAGATCAGGGAATTATCCATTCCCTAATAGAATATTTTCCGAAAAAAAATGGTAAGAGAAATTGTTCGCAATTTAGATAATGGCGAAGAACCAAAAAAATGGAATATTTTAAACGGCATTATCAACTTATCGGAAGCATGGCGCACGATCCCAGATAGTATAATTCCTAACTGCTTTAGACAGGCAGGAATTTCAAACACTACAGAAGAACCAGACGAGCTGGATTTTGATGGATTTGAGGAGTGGGAGGTGCTTAAAAGTCACACCCATTATAGAGAGAAACTTGCTCAAATGTCATTTGAAGATTTCGTCAGGATCGACGATGACGTTATCACCTCTGACGTATTAACCGACGAAGAGATCGTGCAAGAATGCCTGAACGATAAGCAAGATGGCGTAGACGAAGCGAGCGATGATGACGAACCAATTCAATCTGCTCCATCAAATCGGAGAATGTTAGAATTGATAGAGGAAATTAAATCTTATATATTATACAGTCAGGATGTTTCTGAAGAGTTATTTACATTATATTGTAAAGTCAATAGTGATTTAGAAAAAAAATTCTCTTAGCGCGAAAACAAACTTATTACAGATTTTTTTTTAGGAGAGATGAATAAAAGTTATTTCTAACTTAACATACTCTATTTCCGTGCTTATTTCATAACACTTTTAGTATTGTTGGTTTATACGAAATACGGATAATACGAAAAAATTTTTTGGTTCCCACGACTTCGTATTAATGAGAATTGACTGTAAATCAGAATATCAGTGTATGATTAATTGTACAAGGCAATTTTCATTAATTTTACTGGCTTTTTCTCTTTCTCCCTCTGTGATTTTTTTTTCTTACATCATTAACACATTTTCATAAAGGATGCCTCAAGACATGACATCTTTTTAATGAAATTTAACTTTTATCTTTGAAAACTAGCACTTTTAAATATCATTTTCTTTAAATAATTATATTTGTTAAAGTTTACAAGCAGGCTTAAAACATTTGCTACAAAAAAATCATTTATTCCAGAGGAAGTATAGCTTTTGAGAAGTTTGAGAAACCTCTTGGTTTGATCAGAAACTTGCCACCCCTTACTTCAAGTAAGGTCATTTTGCAAGACCATGACAGTGCTGTGAGATTCCTTTAGGCTTGAAAACAGTTGTCTTTAGCGATGGTTCCTGTCTCTTCATACTGTCTGTTCACAATCTCCAGATAACAGAATGCGAGACTTCACATGATGTAATAATATAAAATAAATAAACTCTTTGACCACAACAAAAATACAAAAGGAAAAATACGACCTTATCCTGTAAACGGACGTATTTTTCCTTTTGTATTTTTGTTGTGGTCAAAGAGTTTTTTATTTATTTTATATTATTACTTTTATCCACATTTCCTTCCCTTTTTATTTTTTCTGGTGGTTGTGCAATTTTTTGCCAACTCCCATTAAGTCTTTTATGACATTGTGTAAGTTTGTTGGAACAGCACACGAGCCCTTAAGGACTATCTTTCTCATATACTTAACCAAGTTAGAATATTAGGCATATAATCCTCCTCTAAATGGCAAAGGTACTTTTATTCCCATACTCACTGCAAATGGTGTACTACAAACTATGCTACATCAAAAAATTGGGGTAATGGGTAGAAATGTTGACTCCTTACTTCTTTTGAGAATTTTTTTTTTTTTTTTTTTTTGAAAAATGTGTCAATTTTTAAATGAGTTAAAGCTATTTCAGTTACATATCATAATACTTTTCTTCTTGCTTAAAACTTATTTCATTATCAAGTGTATCTTTATACGAGGGCTGGGGCATAAGTCATGGCAACTATTTTTTTCTTGTAGCTAGATATGTGAAGGATCACAAACGTATATGTGTCGTGTAGAAGTTCTGCAGGCAGAGTGTGTATGCAGAATAACAGATGGCTCTATGGTAGCTGGTAGTAGCGCAGCGAGGGCTGTGAAATCAGTCAGTTGGTGAGTGTCGTGCGAGATGGAAGTAACCCGTGTTGAGCAGCGCGCTTACATCAAAATAGCCATTCTCCGAGGGAGAAATGCGATGGAATGTCACAGTGAATTAGTGGAAGCCCTTGGGAAAAATGCCCTACCATACCGTACAGTAGCACAGTGGTTAGGAAAGTTTCAGCAAGGATGTGTGTCAACCAGTGATGAGCAACCGTGAAGGCCATATTGCCCTGTATACTACCGTAATAAATTAGTGGTTACGATATTTCAGTGTTATTCATTGTCCACACATGTAGTTAACACCTTGTCCTTTCGTCTGTATATGTCACATTTTCCAACCGGACTGGTATCTTCAAGAAAAAAAATAGTTGCCATGACTTTTGCCCCAACCCTCGTAGATACACTTGATAATGAAATAAGTGAATCGCAATTGGCCAATTGTTTAACATTGCCATATGTAGAAACAAAAAGAACTGTGCCTCTTAAATCTGCTGAAATGTCGATTTTTAAATTAACATAAGATTTAAGCAAACATTATGTGGATAATGTTTTTTTTTTTTTTTAATTACAGAATATTGCATGGTTTTTTGTTGTTTTGTTATACAATATTTTAATGAAGATGAAATATTATTCATGATTATGTTAATGTTAAGGTAATGAAAAGGTCATTTCAATTATCTAAATCCTTATTTAGGTGTGCATTAAACAGTGTAATTAAAATTCTGCTTTAAAATACAAAGGAAACAATTATGGCCTAAAATACCTCATCCTTGTCTAAAGCTGAAGAATCTTCAGGAGCAAGAGCACAGGCCATTGATAATTTGTTGGCTTCACTGTCCTTCACACAGGAAGAAGTACTTTTATCGTGCAAGCGACAATATACTGATGGGATACTGTGTGTACGTGGCATCCCACGCACTGACACTTTCATAGCATTGCTTCTACCAACATTTGCTATTGGAAATGCATGAGTATCTGGTGCACCTATGAATTTATTTGAAAATGCTTCTCCAGGAACACAAATTCTGCAATAATATAATAACTAGGTTTGTATTATCCTTTTTTTTTTTTTTTTTTTTTGTTTATTGTATTACCTTTCTAAAAGGGAAAAAATTTTTTACAATACCTGTAAACAACATTCTGTGGAGCCTTTCCTCCTGAAAGACTGTACCAAGCACTTAATTGGGAGAAATGCAAATAGGAACGCACTGCATGCAGAAGATTTTTTCCACTCATCGATACTTCAGGAACACTTGGAAACAGAAAAACAAAAATATCAGCTTTAGCTTAAAAAAAAAACAAAGATTCTGTAGAAGTGAAACTATACAAGATGCTATAATCTTACCGTCTAGTTAACATTTGAATTGTCCACTGTTCAAGCAGAATGTAACTAGGTTCTGGAACAGCCAAGGACTCTATGCCTTGTTGTTTCCCATTACCATGGCAGCATTCTGGACAAAGTAAGACCTCTATTGACATTGGAATGTTATTTCGCCATAACAGTAGCATATGCTTGCGAAAGTTCTCTTCACGGACACACTTCAAAATAATCCAAATTGATAAAACTTCAGAGTTTTAGAAAAATTGAAAAATTAAATTTTAAAGTATTCTTAACAAAATGATTTTTGTTAAAATTAATAGGAATAAATTAGGAAAAATTTCACTTGATTAAAGATAAATTTTATACAAACTTCACAATTTAATAGCAACAAGTGTTCATTTCTTATAATAAGAATCACATGGACAGCAAATTATATTTCTGTTTCAAACATTTCGATCAAAATTCTGCAGATGGTAAAGGAATGTAAACTGCGCATTTTGAGAATGGTTATCATGGTCAAAAATTCATATTTCAAGTACCATTTGAATGAGCAATATGAATGACAACAATTACATGCCACTTACATGTCAGGTCACCAACAATAATTCTGTATACTTGTGGGCTGGAATTGTACAAGATCATCTAATAGGACCTTATCTCCTGATGCCCCATTTCAATGGGCCACATTACTTGGTGTTCATTTGCAGATTGTTGGACACTGTATTTCTTGTTACATGCGAGAAGATGCGGCTGCAACATGACTGTACGTCTGCTCACTTCAATTTTGATGTCTACAAGCTCCTGGACAACAGATTTCCTAATCACTGGATTGCAAAAGCTCCCGTCCTATGGTTAGAATGATCAGCACATCTCACTTATCTGGAATATTTCCTAAGGGAACACAGATTGTTGGTGTATGAAACCCTAGTGGAGTCTGATGGGATACTGTTTGCCAGGGTCCAAGCTGCCCGTCTCCTTGTACAACAGATAGTATGATATTATAGATCTAAAACTAAGTTGTTTGTTTATAGTGTTTATCTTGTGACCAACCCCCCCCCCCCTTTTACGTTCCCACCCAGGGACGCCAAATGTGATTACCCCCCCCCCCCTTTTATATATGTGATGGAGGCCAAATATGATGGATCTCTTTACGGACTAGCCTAATCACAACAAAACAGTTGGAACACGTGGGGGTGGGCTAGTCATAGTTTGGGCATGCTTCTAGAGTGTATAATTATGCAAAAAAAAAAAAAAAAAAAAATAACAGACTCAATCTTAAACTAAACTTTTAATTTCCCAACAGGGAGAAATATCAAAACATAAACATTGAATATCCGCCATCTTTTGAGGGTATCGAGACCCATGGCTGCCATGACTCTGAAGTTATCCCATTGTTATACAATACATCCAAACACGCAACAACTCGTTACCATCGTTATACAATAACAAGTCGGGCAAAAACAGTGCACTTCGATGAGTAGCAGTATAGGATTGCCTTCCTCTTGCCCTCAAAAAATGGCAGCTGTACCAATCATTCAATGCGAAGATATTTTCCCCTATAACGATAACATACACATACAGGCAAAATAGCATTAAAAGTAGACTCAATAAATATACAAGGTAAAGAGGGGCGACATCCTCAACAAACATACCCCGAAATATTTTTCCACCGCTGGGATCGTTGTCTCACTCGGCTTGGAGATTATGTGGAAAAATAAAAGTTGAATTGTTCTATCGAATGTACACGTGTTTATTTTTTTCCCGGTCACGATTTTAGAGAAAAAAAATACGCGACATCCTCAACAAGCAAATTATCTAAAGACCCTCCCACATAATTCCCCACTTAATCCTAACACCCCAAAACAATAATACTTTAATTTGAACTATCAGAGTTTTTTATACTATAAAGAGGGATGTGAGCTCTTTCGGACACAGACCCCTATCCAACACACACTGCTGGGGTTCACAGACTGACCCCGCTGTGAGCATGCCATGCCATGAAAGTTTCAAAATCCCAAGTTCGCCGGCCGAAGAGAGCCATTCTCAGAAGCCCTATAAAATGCCCTTCCAGCATCACGTGGTTCCTTTAATACGACACTCAAAGTGGGGGAACCACTGAAACCCCCTTTAGCGACTATTCCGAATTGCAACACTATCGAATGTGTGGGAGGCCTAGGCTCTAGTCACAGCGAGTAGGCCCATATGACCAAGCATTAGTTGCCAACTTTCACCACTTAGTGGGACTTAAGCAGCTAAACACAGTGCAGGTCAGCTCCTCAGCGATACACAAACTCTTCTTTATAGGGAAGTCAAGCATTCGTTAAACATTAACTTCACTCTAAAACTACTACAACTGCTATGCACACCATTCAACATTTATATTGGCAATAAAAAAACAGTACAAATGTACATTAAATTAAGTGTCCTGCGCAACACGTCACCAGTCTGCTATTTCGTTAACGCGCGCCGCACAGAAAAGTTCCCTTTTATCAAGATCGGAATAAAACTGTAGATTTGTATAAAAAAACAAA
>JAHWFO010030610.1:40528-61021 GCA_023313115.1 Rhysida immarginata | reverse complement strand
TTTTTTATACACTTATTAAAAGTTTCATGTTAACCGTAAATTGAATTGCCTATCTTTAATGTCTATCTATAAAATAGTCACAATTTGATGAAACAAAACTCCTCGCAAGAAGCAATAGCGCCACATGATCAGCCACCGCGGGGGGGAAAATTATATTAAGAAAAAAAAAAACATTCGTTGATATAATTAATTCTCCATATCACCCATGTAACATGCACAAAAATAATGCTAAACATTTAGGGAGGAGGAGGAAAGAAGAGGAAAAAAAAATACCCAAACTAACATCGACGGATGAAGAATGTTTAAGACTCGCGAAAGTTGCTTAGTTTCATATTTGCTTTATAAAATTTAGTTTTAATTAACATTCCTTAATAAATTATATTCAAATGCACATTTTGAGTATTTTTGATGATTTAGTGCATTTTCAGAATAGACTGTTAGGCCTGATCACCGACACATTCCGATAGGCCTAATTCGCCGACGAAGTTTCTACACTTTTGAAACGTTGTCTTGTTTTAACACAGACCCTAATTGAATTTTCCTGCAATTTCTAACATTCTTCTCAATTTCACACACTTATAAATGAATTTATGTGATAATTCTTAGAAACATGGGAAGAAAAATTAATTTTGACAGTGGCTAAATTTGATAGGGAAGATCAATCTTGAAGTTATGAAATATTTGGTAAATAAAAAAAACAAAACAAGGACGATCTGGAAACAATCGTAATAAACTTACATTAATAAATAAGATTATATTAAAATAATGACTTTAATTGTATAATTGTGAAAACTTTTATTTTAAAACAAATTTTAAATAACAGTCGTCAGAAACTATTTAATTACACACGTGATATGTAACTTCTCCCAAGAAAAAAAAAAAAGACCACGAATCCGGGAGGCTTCTGGTCCCCCACTGTATAAAGCAAAACTGCATGCAGCATCCGATTAGCTTACATGTTGACTGGTTAGGTGATTGTGATTGTTAAGGTGGATACATGATGGTACGAGGATTGTTCAAAGTTTCAGGACCGATTTTTTAAAAATTTATTGTGAACACTTACGACTTATTCCACGTGTTCTCCTTTAAAGTACTCTCCCCTTTATTGTACCCACTTTTCCCAGTGTCGTTTCCACTGCAGGAAACGGTGTTTAATTTTGTTTTTTTTTTTTTTTGAATCACTGAAAGCTCCCATGTCGAATCTTCCTTTATGGCATCTATCATCTCAAATCTCTTCCCTTTGAGTGGTTTCTTCAGTTTGGGAAACAGAAAAAAGGGGGGGGGGGGGGGGGGCCCAGTTGTTTCCATACTATTTGCCTTGTAAGCCTACCTGTTGTTATCAGGCCGTTGCATATCAAATGTCGGATTTCGAGGTGGGTTCCGCACTTCAGCACTGTTTCCACGTTTAGTAGCAAGTACCCATAACAAAGTGGTACATTCCCAGAGATAAACCTATCATCAACCAGCTGCCTGAAATTTGCATGTCTGCGATGATATTTAATAGCGTTTGAACCCAAGCGAAGATAGTCATGACTTCACACGAATTAAGTGTGATAATGCATTACGAGTTCAGGTTGAATCACACGGCATCGAACGCCTCTCAAAACATCAATAAGGTATTCGGTGTAGGCACCATAAACGAACATACCGTCCAACGTTGGTTCCGAAAATTCCGGGCGGGAGTTACTGACCTGCAAATGAGCTACATGGCAGGCCGCCCAAAGTGTTGAATGACGCTGACCTGAAGCAATCTGTGGAAGAGGACCTGTCAAAAACTGTTCGGGACCTTGCAGGGGATCATGCTATATCAGCACCGACTGTCAGTAGATGCCTTAGGACCATCGGCAAGGTGAAAAAGCACGACAAATGGGTCCCACATGAACTGACGGAAAACCAAAAGAGCATTGGTTGCAGATGTGTACAGAATTGCTTTTGCACCATGAAGAAGCAGGGATTCTTGATCGCATTGTCACCTGTGACGAGAAGTGGCTCCTATACGACAATAAAAAACGGTCACACAGTGGCTGGATGCTGATGAACCCCCGCGATAGTTCCCTAAACCCCCGTTGCACCCCAGGAAGCTCATGCTTACAGTGTGGTGGAACATCCATGGTGTAGTGCATTATAGCTTCCTGCAGCAGGGGGAGACCATCACCGCTGCGACCTATAGGGGTCGGAGCATTATACAATATTTTTCAGGACTAGAGAAAAATAAAATTTCAGGACATATAAAATAAATTTCAGGACAATTTTTAGTTTGCAATAAAGCAAAGCTTTTATAGTGAGGAATTCGGAGCAAAGAATCTTAAATGTATGGATTACAGCTAGTGAATTTGAAATTTTAATTTGTATGATTTAATCAGTGATTGGTTTTCTGTTTGTGTTATTGCAAGAATTAATTATTTTTTATATATACAGTGGAACCTCCATACAGCAAAACTCAACGGACCTGGCAAAATCATTTTGCTATATAGATATTTCGTTGCATGGAGGTGGTTCTAAAATTTGCATAATTTTGATGTATAAATTGCTGATAATTGCATTTATATATGTATATATTTTAAATATAGTATTTATATATAAAAATTTAGTGTTTTATATTAATTTGAATGCTTCCTAACATTAAGAACAAAACTTTTTCGATACTTGACATCGCTGCCTATCTAAAGTCATCTAGGCCGCCATTGCAGAAAATTTTGTTTGTATCGCGATTATTTTTCCTGAAATAATTAAAATTTGAAAGCAGAATGGATCGGAAATAATATTGTAATACGTATTTTACGGGAAAATACCGACAGAATGTATCCATAAGCGTGTATATTAAGGCCGACGAATGTATTTTCGTCGGCCTCGGTAAAATTACATTTCACAAAAATGTTTAGGGGCTTAAACTTAAAATAAAATAAATTCATAAATTTGAACGAATATTAAAGTTTTTAATATAAAAATCTTCCAAGTTTCGAAAGCTTTTATAGTAGTTCTCGTGCCGATTCTCATAGAAAATAAATTTTTAACATGCTTGCACATTTAAACTCCTCAGCAGGCCGCCATTATTGCTGTGCAGTGCATCATGGGTAGTTTGGTGCGATAACGTTCTCGAGAACTCTTCGTAATTTTGCCGAAATAAGCCTAATACCATAGCCTCTGCCGACTGGGCAGAGCTTGTGACGTAAGAACTTGTTTTTAACTTCACTTTGCGATGATTTTAACTTGTTTTTAACTTGATGTTGGCCGTTTGCGATGATTTCGTTCGTTGGTTGTCCGGTCATGCTAAGTGAGGGAACCAAATTTCGTAATAAAGAGCTAAAACATACCTTAAAATTTATTGTCTGGACCGAAAAATCCTTACGTTATAGTGATAATTACGCTATAAAGATTTCGCTATATGGAGATTGAAAAAGCATTAAATCAATAGGATTTTTGCCGGGACCACAGAAAAATTTCGTTATTGAGAGAATTTCGCTATATCGACATTCGCTCTATGGAGGTTCTACGGAGGGTTGATTCAGATAAAATGAGACGACTTTGCAGTTCTGTTACGATGATGTAATACCATGGCGGCACCATCGGTTGTGTTCGATGTGAGAACCACGTTGTTGGTCTATCGCCCGGCACCGTAATTTCCACTGAAGTAGGCTGAGTTTGAGGGACTCCATGGGAAGTTCATTCCACACTGCTGACACTTTCCATAGCCCATCAACGGTTCTTGGTCGGCGACTTCCGAGCAGTCGTTTCAGGAGACCAAAACCACAGAAATCCATCGGTGATGCGTCAGGAGATTTTACAGGCACATGAGAGAAGGGAATAACTCGTATGCCCGTCTCCTCTTCCATCTTCCTGTAGTAAGCCACAGATGACTTGGCAGTGTGGCCTGATGCCTTGTCCATGTGGATCCTTAAACTTTTGATTGCTCACCAAGGTACAGATGTGGGATATCCTGCCGATATATGTGGTCCATTACATTACTCTGGAAGTAAGCTGCACTAATTTTACAGTTTCCAGGAACTCGACGAATCGTGAGCAGTCCACGTGAGCAATATCCGGCAACCACCATGAAGCCCTTTGAAAACTTTTCCTTGCACCTTCGGACAAAATCGGGCCTGGCCTTGCGCCCTCTTTCGCGCTAGTAAATTGTCCTGGGTTTGTTGGTATCATCGAGGTACACCCAAGCTTCATCCAAGGAAACAACCCACTTCCATCGGTCACCTGCAAGATGGTTTTTATAGTTTTCTGGCGTTGGTGAATCGTTCCTGCACGTGCCTGGCCGACAGTCTGACCGCGCGCTTTATGACGTCGCTCCAGCCCAAGATTGTCATGAATTATTCTGGAGACTGTTGCCTGTGAAATACCTTTCCTTTGGGCTAGAATTCTCTGTGGGGGGGGGGGGGGATTTTCTTTGAGCACTTCAGACCGGATTTCTCTCACCATCTAGCTGGGCGTGTTGGCTGGGGCTTGTTTCTGGTCTGCTTCTCTGCTCGTCCACGTTCATTAGATGGTCGCAATTTGTTCTTTTTGATTATTTGACCCACAGTAGCTTTGGATACCACAATACCATTTCGTTTGCATAATTCCACAATGCACAAAAGACTGAAGTTAGCGTCGGAAAGGCCAAACATATACCCTCCCCAAAAAGCTGTGATTTTGGAAGCCATGTTTCAGCACGAAATGTCCCAAATAACAGCAACAAGTGTATACAAAGCTAATCCCCATGAATAGTGGACGAGTCATGCAAATCACATTCCGTCAAGGTCATACGTGGCGTTTAAAGTAGTCTCATTTTATCTGAATCAACCCTCCGTACTGTATGAAAAATTTTTACTTTAATTTCGTAATATAAGTTATAATAACATCGACGTTACAATTTAAATGGATATCAACACTTCAAAAAGATATTCAACAAGTTATTTCTATAACTTATTATTCAGAAATTTTCTTTTCTAATTTTGAAAGTCTATTCCGTAAATCATTTAATTTTACTGTTATTTTATTTACTGTTAAGTGGCAAAGGGAAGGGTAGGGAAGGGGGGGGGGGTGTAAAGAGAGTGAGGGTGGCAGGAGAGCATCAGAGGGACTTGGATTCCTGGTCAGCAACAATCAAATAGATGTTTACAAAGAGAATCAAGATATCATTAACAAGATTAATGTGCTTGGTGGATTGATGCAAATTCATTTTCGCTTCACTGATGAATACAGAAAGCTTGCCAATCACCTAGATGCTGCTATTACAATTCTGAACAAAAAAATATTTTTAGAAAAGAAAAATATTAACATACACCAAAAAATCTCTCCCCAGAAAAATTTCTTTTCCACCAAGAGAAAGATAATCTTCAGGGAAGTAGACTTAAACAGGCCTATTGTTAATGAGATAAATCAAATCACAGCATCTCTTCAGAATCCAGCACAAGCTATACTTGCTGTTCATACAGAGTTTGATCATACTTATACTTCAACAAAATCTTGATAAAAATAATTCCCAAATTTTCCCCCCTATTACACAAAGTATAACCTTCCAAAATCTTATTCTTTAATTTAATTATATTATCATTAGGCTTGCATGTACATTTTTACAACTGTCAAAAAAATAAAATATATCTTGTGCATTTTTAGCATTTGGTAAATAAAATGTGTTTAATTTTTTTATATTTCTTTTTCTTTTAAATAATTAACTGACAGTAATCCAATACGTCCATCCAGGACCTGTATGTGGCCTGAGGCTGACGAGTTGGGTCCCTGGATCAACCTGGATTAACGACTGCTGTATGATGGTCACAGCAGCCGGGGAAGGGGGGGGGGGGGGGATGAGGATTGTGGTCGCCCATCCAGTGGCTAGCTGTGCCTGATGTTGCTTAAGGCCCGGCGCAAATGAGGCAACAATGTCGAAGGAACACGTTGCTTCGACACATGATTTCAGTGGAAACATTTTTGTTGCTTGTTTAGAGGCAACAGATAGCGCAAATGTGGAAACCATTTCATTCAACAGAACAGCACAGATTCATAAGCAGCAACAATTAAATGATGATTTGAGAATGACGTAATTATTACGACAGGCGAGGATCAAGATGGATACCGGCGAAAATATCGAAAAAATTACAGTACTTGCTTGTGTAGGTATTGTTTCTGTGTCATTACTTGATCAGCCATGTTGTTTGAACATGCGAAATGCAAGAGGTAGAAGCTCAGGGTTCTCCCCAGGCCCTTTTTAACGGGCACGCCGCCCGGCTGATTTTGGCATCCGCCCGGCTGAAGAATACACGAAAAACTGCACAACACTGCATAATATTTTGTTTTTATTTTTAATTTTTGTCCGCCCGGTTATTTTAGCTTACCGCCCACCTGATAAAATTTTCTGGGGAGAACTGAAGCTCATTGGCTGTTGTCAATCACATGAGAGTGGTGGAGGCAACCTTGTTGCCTGGATTAAACCTGGCTTGATCGAGGCGACAGCAACCAGTGGCAGCCTCTACATGTCACTAGTATGTCGCCAGTATGTTGCTAGCAACCATTTTCATTCCACAAGCGACCATTCCATTCGACCGATTCAGTCGCAGTCGCCTGATTGTTGCCCCATTTGCGCCGGGCCTAACTTCACAGAAGTTATTATAGTGAAAGCCCACCAGGCCACGGCCTCCCCAATTTCAAATTAAAATATAGTTTTATTTTTGACCCAAACTTCAATCATTTCAAATATGAACGTTAATTGCCCAATTAAAAATGAAAAAACCTACTGCTAATTTATATCAAAATGATGCATTATTAAAAATTTGGTCTGTACTTTTTCATATACATGAATTATATTGTTTTATATAAATTCAACGTGAAGACACATGAATAAATTCCTTAGTTTATTTTTTAATTGGTTTCTGTGTTGGGTCCCAAATAATATCCACCCAATGTTTTTTTTTTTCACAATGATAAATTGAAAGTTTTGAGAAATTCAACAAAATCTCAAGTTTAGAAACACAGGGGTGGGGGGGGGGGGAGTAAATAGAACGAGGGTGGAAGGAGTAAAGAGTGAAGAAAGAAAGGTGGAGGGGAAGGAAAGGGGGCAATTAACGCCATACGCAGAGGAGAGGGAGATCTCTTGCATGCTTAGAAGAGATGCGCACTGAATGATGATACTAGTGGTGAACGATTCCTTGGATGTGATGAATGTGACTTAGGATCTCGACGTGAACGAGATATCGTGTTAAATCATTTCAAGATGGCTTGCACATCAGTTAATGAATGATTCTTTTCATACTTCGATTATAAGTTGTTGTTAAATTGTTGTGAAAATGTTAAATAAAGAAGTTGAAAGTACAAATAGTTAATTTTTTTAAATATCAGGACAATTCAGGACACTAAGGGTAAATTAAGGACATTTCAGGACATTAATATAAAAATCAGGAATTTCAGGAAATTCAGGACAAGTCCGAGCCCTGGATCTATTGTCGTGAACTGCATCGTATGCACACGAAACTGTCAGCAACAACCTGCACTTGTGCGTCTAAAAGGCGTCCTTCTGCTGTATGACAACGTGCATCCGCACTTTGCAGGAACAACAGTGCAGGCACTACAGGCTCTGGGCAACGAGGTGCTTCCACCCCCCCCCCCCCCTCTCCCCATTCTCTCCGAACCTCTCCCCTACCGACTACCATCTTTTCCAGAGCCTGGACAATTTTCTCAGGAGGAAAACATTCCTAACCCAAGCAGACGTCGAAAACGCATTCCGGGGTTTATTGAGTCCCGTGACCATGGATTCTATCGGAGAGGGCTCGAGAAGCTGCCATATCGTTGACAACGAAGTTTGTATTGCAATGGGGGTTATTTCGAATAGCACGTGTGAAGGTGTCCTTTCTAGAGGGCCATTAAAGATGAACTCTGCAATCCGAAATTTGATATGCAACGACCTGATACATGATTATTCTTGAGATTATAGACTTTGGTGAATCGCTATGTGGAAACCACCAACAAAAATCGGTTATGGGCCAACACCAACAACCACTGACAACTTTAAAGAATCTTCAAGAACTTTTCTTCAACGGAAGCTTGCTGGGACAAGTAGGCCTAAAGTAAAACTACAAACAAAAGAACAGTTCATTCGAATTGGGCCACATTAATCCATAAGAAAAAACAATCATGAACGAATCAGGTACAGCAATATTCCCAAAGTTGAACCATCATAATTACCATAATTACAACACATGGAAGAAAAATATGAAAGTATTGTTAATGGACAAGGGGTGCTGGAGTTTCATCACCGACAAAGTGAATATTTCCCCTGATCAACTAGTGACAGAAAAAGAGAAACAGAAATATCAACTCCAAAAGGATAAAACGTACACCACTATTTATTTGGGAATCGAGAGAGACATATGAACACTCATCTCAGACATCACGGATGGTAAAGAAGCGTGGAAAATTCTCCAAGACAACTTTGAACCCAAATCAGGAGCGAGACTCACCTGTCTTGTGACGAATGTTTTGAAATACGTTTTTATCCCGAACATGAAACAATAGGGCTATATTGTCAACGGCTAAAAAAAACCAAAAAAAAACGAAACAAGTAAAAGACGCAGGATTTAAAATACCAGAAGCTTTAATCTGCTTTCAACTAATCAGACGACACCCTAAAGAATACGGTAACCTGGTGCAAACTATATATCGACTCCCCGACAAAGAATTCACCAGACAGGGAAATAATGTTTTGTACACTTAACTCTTAGGTGAAAATGCAATTCTGAATAGTGAATTTTGTAATGAAGGTAAGAAATATCTCATCATACTGATTAATAGACAGTGCAGCTACATCGCATTTCTGTAACGATAAAAGCTTTTTTAAGAATTTTAAATATATCTCCCCTACCAAAGCTTTAATAGGAGATATACAGGGTGTAACTAAAGGTGTGTTACAAACTTTGGGGAATGATAGAACTGGTCAAAATAAGCATTTTTTGTTCTATGAACATTGGTCCACAACTGCATTGTTTAAGAGTTATAGCAACTGTTCAAAATGACGCCTTTCAGCGTCAATGCAGGCTTGCATTCGTCGCTGTACGTTGCAAGACACCCGTTGCAGCATCTGCTGGGAGTCCCTGATGTTGTCTGCTGCTACAGCCAATCGTGCGATGAGTTCCTCCACTGAATTAACCATTGTTTCGTACATCAGGGTGGCCCCACACAAAGAAATCCAATGGTGTTAGGTCTGATGATCGTGGCGGCCAGGTAACTGGACCACCCCGTCCAATCCAACGATCGCCAAACGTATCAGTGAGGAAGGCCCGGACATGCTGTGAGAAATGTGGAGGTGCACCATCATGTTGGAACCACATTACTTGACGGATGTTAAGAGGTATGTCATCCAACAGTTCAGGCAGCACCTCCTGAAGAAAGACGAGGTAGGTTTGTGCATTCATACGAGCTGGGAGAATGTACGGCCCAATGAGGCGATTGCCAACAATACCAGCCCACACGTTGACAGAAAATCGTTGCTGGAAGCGCCTTGTCGAAATGGCATGTGGGTTGATACGGTCCCAAACATGGATATTCTGGTGCTTGAAAATGCCTTCCCTAGTGAAGGTTGCTTCATCAGTGAACAGCACCTACTGTGGGAATGCTGGTTCCACTCTACAACGTGCAAGAAACCATCTGCAGAATGCCATACGTGGTGCAAAGTCAGCAGCTCCAAATGCTTGCACTCGTTGCATACGAAACGGATGAAACAGTTGGTCATGCAGAACTCGCCAAACAGACATGTGATCTGTGTTCATGATGTGTGCAAGTGCACGGGTGCTACATGTTGGTCTTTCGTGAACTCTACGAAGCACAGCTTCTTCGAATTGAGCGGTACGACGGGTGCGAGCGCGACCATGCTCTCCACGCATCACAGCTACACTTCCTGTTGCTCGTAGACGTCGCACAAGCCGAGCAAACATTGTGTGAGCTGGCTGACGACAAGCAGCCCTTCCATTACCGTCTGCAGCACCGTACACTAACAACATGTCAGTGCACTCGTTAAAGGTGTAATCCATATCCGGATGCGATCACACACGTTAGATTTTTTAGTGTGCAGGATCTGCTTGCATGGTAATGTGATGGTGTGGTCATGTTACTTTAAAAATTTACATGACCATACCATAATTCAGAAACGGGTGTGTCATAAGTCTGCATTGATGCTGAAGATGTCATTTTGAACAGTGGCTATAACTCTTAAACGATGCAGTTGTGGACCAATGTTCATAGAACAAAAAATGCTTATTTTGACCAGTTCTATCATTCCCCAAAGTTTGTAACACATCTTTAGTTACACCCTGTATATAGGTGAGGAAATTTTATACGTTAAGGATAAAAGAAAGCATAATGTAAAAATGACACTTAATGTTCTTTATGCACCCAATATGAGAAAAAATTTGATTGGAGGAGCCTAGCAGATATAGCAGGGTATAAAATTATATGGTGTAAAAATAAAATGAAAATTTTCTGTCCAGATGGGACATATTTTCTTACTGTGCATAGAAAAAACAAATTTTCTTACTGTATATTAGAAGCTATTGTATATCCTTCTATAAATCATAATCAGGAAAATGCTGATCAATATGCATTCAATACAAATGTAGATATAGAATTAATTCATAGAAGAATGGCTCATATAAACATACCACTTATTAAGAATATGAATAAGACTAATTGCATATATGGAATTGAAAATTTAAAAGGTAAATTAAATAATTGCAATACTTGTAGAATTAGCAAGTCTACAAGAACTTCCTTAAATAAGAATTATGTAAAATTAACGAAAGGACCATTAGGAAAAAATCCTTATGGATGTATGGGGTCCAGCTCCTTGTAAATCTCATGGAGGTAGTTCATATTTTTTTTTTATCTATGATAGATGATTGCACTAGAATGGTATATGTCTATACTATAAAACATAAAAATTAAGTATTTAAGAGTTTCAAATCATATCTCAGAAAAGTAGAAAGACAATTAGGAACAAAAATTAAGTCTGTTAGAACAGACAACGGATTAGAATTTTGTAACCATGAATTTGGAAATTATTTATATAATCAAGGCATTAAACACGAAAAAAAACTCCATTTACACAAGGAAAAAAACTGTATAGCCGAAAGATTCAATCGTACAGCATTAGATGGTGTAAGATCAATGTTTAACCCTGTTTTAACCGATAGTGGATTACAACCACAATTTTGGGCAGAAGCCCTACACATGCCTTCGTACATATTAGAAATAGATGTCCTCATTAATTAGATAATAATATTACTCCTCATGAACTATGGTCCGGAAGGAAACCTTCCATTAGACATTTAAGAATAACTGGTTCATTGGGTTATGTACACATCCCAAAAAATTAAATGAAATAAATTAAGTCCTAGAGCGACACAAGGCACTTTAATAGGTTATGAATTAAATACTAAAGGATATAGAGTATGAATACCGAAAAGTAAAAATATAGTTGAAAATATACATGTAAAAGATATGATTATATCAATTTCAAAATGGGAGATATAGATTCAGAAAGTAGTGATGAAGAGTCAATAGTTGATGATGAAAACTGTTCTAAAGAAATAGATCATAAAATGGATGAATTAGAAAATTTAGATACAGATGAATGGAGAAGAGAAGAAAGAGAAAAAATAAATCTTGAATTGATGTTTACTATTACCCACCCACTGGTGAAAGATTACGTTCACTTAATGATATAAAAAAGTATTGTAAAATGAAAAACACAGTAGAACCTCGTTTTTACGAATTTCAGGGGACCAATAATATTTATTCGTAAAATCCGAACTTCGTAAAAAAAACACCCCCCCCAAAAAAAAAAACACGTAAATAGGCATCGAATTTTTAATAGGCAGTAATTTTAATACAAATAAGCTCATACACTGATTACGTATTCGAGTTTTGAAAATATTTAGGAATTGTTATCTGATGCATATTTGAAGTTATATTATTCAAGTAGTTTGAAAATTCAAAAAAAAACTGTCAAAAATACAGTCTGGTACATTTTTAGTTCCATACAGATGCTTTTTTTTTTTGAGTTTCTAAGGAGCTTTTAATTTGTGAGGATCTTGCTTTGAATGTCATATTTTCCAATTTCTCGTCATTGTCATCTTCATGTTCTTCTTCGCAGCCATCTTTGTTAAGCTCGCAAATTTCGTTATCGTTTACGATTGAAAATTCAGCTTACTTTTCAGGATTTTCCACTCTTGAAATCCTTCAAATTCGCTATCATCATCTTCGGGTGGGACTGCAAGTTCAGTTTCACTTTCGTTTGCATTATTATGGCGCCCTCTGTTGGCTATGGTGGAAACTAGTCCAGTTAATCATCGATTACGACGGCGATAACATAAGCCAAATGAACAAAATGCAACCAGTAAAATTTTTTACTAACAATTACAACTTCTAACTTCGTAAAATCCGAATTTCGTAAAGCTTAAAGTTTATTATATGGAAATTAACAGGAGGGGGTCGGAATTTCAGAATTACTTCGTAAAATCCGGAATTCCGTAAAACGCGAGTTCATAAAAACGAGGTTCTACTGTATTAATTTTGACAGAAATTTATTTACCTTTAAAGCAAAAACAAAAACTTCAGACAAAAATAATGTTAATTTTGAAGAAATAGAAGAAAACTATTTTGATTGTGATATTTGTAATGATGAAATATATAACAGAGATACCTACGAATTATAATGAATCTAAAAAATCAAAAAGTAATATTGGGATAATGCAATGAAAGAGGAAATTTCAATGATGAAAAAAAAGAAAAGTTTGGGATTTGGTAGAACCTCCAAATAACAGGAAAATATGAACAGGAAATAAATGGGTATATGTAATAAAAAAGGATAATAAAGGTAATGTTAAAAGATAAAGCACGTTTAGTAGCACAAGGCTATAAACAAAAACAAGGAACAGACTATGGAAAGACATTTTCTCCAGTTGTAAACTTTTCCATTGTAAGATTTTTATTCATCTTATTAGTTACTATTTTATCATGGAGTCGCATCCAAATTGATGTGAAGTCAATATATTTATATGAAGTAAAAGGTCAAGAACTTAAAAGTTTATTTATTAAAGAAATCTATATACGGTTTGCATCAAAGCAGATGAAAATGGAATATGGAACTAAGTAATATTTTATTAAGTCTTGAATTCAAAAATTTAAATTAGAGTAATTGTGTTTACCAATGGAAAAACAAAGCTGTTTTAATTGTATATGTAGATGACAGTCATATTTGCTGAAAGAGAAAATATTTTATCCAAACCGATCTCATTAATTAAACAAAAGATAGAAATACAAGAATTGGGTGAAACCACATTTTTATTAGGAGTTAATTTTGAAAAAACAAAATAATTGGTATTTACATTCAAAAACTTATATTGAAAAATTACAAAACTGATTAAAAGAATTATACATTTCAAAGGTCAACGCCAGTTAGTGCTGTTATCTCTAACCGGTTAGTCTAACTGTCCTCCCGAGAAAAAGACTGTTTGCCCAGTGGAGAAATGCAAAGTTTTAGATACCTTTGTCTTAGTTTTGACCCTTTAATGTGGGATAGAATGACTTATGAATGGCGTCAATGATCTGCAAATCAAGAAAAGCTACATTTCCTTCAAATTTACTACTTCTGCATATCGGTCACTGTACGTAGATGTCCCAACCCCCTCAAGCATTCACTTCTCCTGTTAAGTCAAGTTATCCCACTCGAGTTAGCTCCGATTGCTTTGCTATCTACATTTTGACTCTATTGCAATTTATTTCATGTAATCAGAAATAAGTTAAGGAGGTTCATCTGTTTCTGATGGATTCTTTGTGCAAATTCAGGGACACAGCATGGATATGTGATGCCTCCAATCAAGGTTTTGAGCTCCAGATAACATCTTCGACTTTTATTTTTTTTATTCTATAAGTAATGGATTTATAATTATTATAATTACTCATTTATTCAAAAGGTAATTGATTAATTATTATTATTATAAAAATATTGTTTTCTTTTTTTATTATAAATATTCATTTATTCAATATTAATTGTTTTTACAATTAAAATTAAGAAATTACAGTTTCTCCAATTCAATTTAAAAATGTTAAAAAATTTAATTTTTTTAATATTTATTATTTAGTTTGAAACATCCAAATATAAATGTCAAATAAATTATAACAAAAGTCACTTGATGTTCACTGGATGTCACTGGAAATCCAAAAGATAAATTTTACGATGCAATGCATTGTTATTCTTATTGGAATGTCCATAGTAGATCAAATGCTAGATGTCCACTGGTTGAAACAAAGAAATTAATGGAATAGCTGGTCATCCAACCACTTTTAATGTCCAAAGACTGCTTCAGTAGTAGACGAGAGTCACTTTTATTTTGTTGTAATTTATTTGATTTTTATTTTTACTATTATATGAGTTATAGTTTATTTGGCATTTAAATTTGGAGGTATCAAAAACTAAATAATAAAAAAATTAACTTTTTTTAATATTTTTACATATTACGTGAAGAAACTGTAAAATTCTTAATTATAACTGTAAAAGCAATTATTTTCAAACATAAGATAATAACTAAACTGAAGAAACATCTTGAAGCATATTGAATAAATGAATATTTATAAGAAAAATAACAAAAAAATTTATAATAATGAATCTTATTTATTACCTTTTGTATAAATGAGAAATTAGAATTATAAATCCATTACTTAAAGAATAAAAAAAAACAAAAAACAGATGTGTGCTTAAGACCACACAACCGAAGTGAAAACTTCTATGGTAATTGTAATCAATTATAAATAATGTATATGTGAATGATATAAACATTATTATGAATGTTATTACTTGGACGAATCAGAAAGAAGCCATAAATTAATATTATACGAGGCATGTTTTTTAAGTAAGTACCGTTTTGGAATTAAAAAAAGACGTGCAAAGATATCGCAATAATTTTATTTTTACATGAAAGCCTGTACCTTAATCTACTTTTCTACATAATTTCCGTGAATATTGAGGCACTTGTCATAACGTGGCACCAGTTTTTGAATACCCTCCTCATAAAATTCTGCCGCCTGACTTGTTAACCACTGTATCACAAATGTTTTGACTTCGTTATCGTCTTGAAGACGCTGACCACCCAGGTGTTTCTTCAAGTGCAGGAACAAATGGTAGTCGCTGGGCGCCAGATCAGGGCTGTATGGAGGATGATCTAGAGTTTCCCATTTAAAAGATTTGATGAGATCTTTGGTCCGATTAGCCACATGTGGACGGGCATTGTCATGCAGCAAAACGATACCCTTACTCAACTTGCCACGTCTTTTGTTCTGGATTGCACGACGCAGATTGTTCAATGTCTCACAATAAGACGCTGCATTGATTGTCTCATTACGAGTCAGAAACTCCACTAGCAATACTCCTTTTCTGTCCCAAAAAACTGTGCACATGATTTTCCGGGCAGAAATTGTTTGCTTAAACTTCACTTTTTTGGGTGATGATGAATGTCGCCATTCCATGGATTGTTGTTTCGATTCTGGTGTGACGTAGGCCACCCATGTTTCGTCACCAGTAACAATTTGGTCTAAAAAATCTTCACCTTCATTGTGGTACCGCTCAAGGAAAGTCAATGCACTGCCTAAACGTTGGGTTTTGTGCAAATCCGTCAACATTTTTGGAACCCAACGTGAACACAATTTCCGGTAATTCAAGTTCTCGGTCACAATGCGATACAAAACACTACGAGAATATTGAGGAAAGCAGTCGCACAATAATGAAATTGTAAAGCGTCTGTTTTCTCTCACCTTTTCGTCCACTTTCTGCACCAAATCTTCATTAACGACCGAAGGACGCCCACTCCGTTCTTCATCATGCACATTTGTGCGGCCATCTTTAAATGCTCTCACCCATTTCCTTACCATTCCATCACTCATAATGTTTTGTCCGTACACTTCACAGATCTCACGATGAATATCGATCGGTTTTACGCCTTTAGCACTAAGAAATCGTATAACAGCCCGTACTTCACAATCGGCGGGACTCACGATTGTCGGAGGCATCTTAAACACTCAGTAAACAACGTATACAATGAAGAATCAGACTGTAATGGCGTCAGTGCGTAGACAAGAGATGTAGTTAACCAGCGCGCATGCGCGGAACGCCGACCGTATTGCTGCGGCAGCGGAATCACAAAACGGTACTTACTTAAAAAACATGCCTCGTATATGTATAAAACCATTTATTTGCATTCATTATCTCATTAGATCTGCAATGTGTGCGCTTATTACCATGTATTAATTATCCGTTGAATTTTGCTGTTGATTTTGTAAATCCTTATCTTCAATATTATTATAATCTAAGAAAGAAACAATGCGCTTGTGATAACTGAAATACGAGATAGTTTTGATTGAAAATTCTCAAAATTCCTAAAAAACCCTCAGTCAATTGTAGTTCCATATTTTGTTGTACTCTCAATTGAATCATACCACAAATTTAAATCCGATGTGGGTTTTAAAATAACGCTTTTTGGTGTCTTTTTTGCATCATGCTTTTAGTAAAATGATGTTCAGCCTTAAAACATTATCATGTTAAATCAATTAAAGGCTTTGATTTTTCTTTTAGGAAATCAGCATTGAAATTCCCCTATTGAAATGTTAGGAGTTAGATATATTACATGCAGTATCTTACAAAGGGAGGACCAGATCTGTTAAGCTTGGATTTAACTGAAATTTAAATATGTTGTTATGCACCCCTCCCAATATTATAAGGCATAGTAACTCATGCTAATGGGCATTAGTTTATGAGATATAATTATTTCAATTTAGTTGTGTAGGCTATTGATGTATATTTACATATTCAGACAGCATGACATTCAAGTAGTCAACGTGGTCATGTGGTTAAGTTGCTAGATTACAATGCTAAAGGTCCTGGGTTCAAATCCCAATTTCATTTAACTTATTTTAAACATGTTTTTGAACAAATTATATATGAAACTAATATTAATTATTAAAACCATATTTTTATATTTTTTGCATATTATATTTCATTTGAGGAAGAAAAAAAGATAAACCGTAACAGACACACGAAAAATGCCAATTGAAGACTTGTTCAGCATGGAATTCCAAACAATAAAAATAAATAAATTTTCCAAAATCCGATGAACGGATCACCAACAATCACATGTTGAATTTATTAGTTACCTCCCTATGCACTTCACAGACATTTGAATGTTCAACATGCAAATCAAGAAATTACCAAAAGGAAAAGCAAATAAAAGGTAATTCACCAACAATGACAGAGCCGATGGTTAGACTTTCTAAACAAAATACTGAGGGGCCAGATACTGTGGATGGACATCAAATTAAGGAGAACTGGGAAACCATTAATCCACATAACGACAACGTTGATTTTGCTGTTGATTTTGAAAAAATGCCAGTGCAGAAATTGTACGAGTATACCCCGAGTAACCGAAATTTTGATGAAGAAATTTCTATATGTATACGAGAGAGAAATACATATATAATTAGTTTTAACCCTTTCAGACTGTGTCCATTACAATGGACATATGGGAGTTTTATGTATATGGCTCTTAAATTCATGTGCAAAGACTTTTTAAACATTTGTATTATTTCTAGGTTTTCTATTTGTTTATTACAACCTCTGACAATTTCGGTGAATGACGTCACACCCTAATCTGTGCGAGCTTTACGCAAGTAACAATGCATGTGAATACAAGCCCAGTCATTGTTTAAGCAAGTTCAGACAGGTCACGTTTGTGCGTGCAAGGTTTAGCAGATGCTCGTTTCTTCAGTTGAAGGTGTAGCGTGTGCACGTAGCTGTGGATAATGGAACAAAGAGGAACACTGCCGTAATCGTTCAACAGTTTCTGGCCAACAAAGGGGTCGTATCCATAGCTCATCCACCTTATTCACCAGACTTGGCACCGGCAGACTTTTTCTTGTTCCCACGCCTGAAACGGGCTTTAAAGGGACACAGATTTGCGGACATTCCAGACATTCAAGCAAATGTGACACGTGAACTTAAAGCCATCCCTAAGGAGCTTCTAGGACTTATACACCCGATCCTGTAAAATCAGCCTTCCAGGGTGATTATTTCGAAGGACAATAAAGTAAATGTGGCTCTATCTCTTTTGCATTTTGTTGTGTGAACTCATTCACCGAACTTAATTGTCAGAGGTTGTACATTATAAAAATAATTTTTAAAGACACCCATCTCCATTGTGATGGACATGAGTGGGTGATGTATTGTCATAAATCGCAATTTTAAATTATTGTATTTTTTATCATTAGCACCTCATTAAAATAAAAAAAAGGGGGTCTGAAAGGGTTAATGAAATATATTTATGAAATATAATATGCAAAACAATGTTAATATAATATAATAAGGGGGAGGTCGTGGTCTGGTGGGCTATCACTGACCACAACTGTGAAGTTAAGCTACATCAGGCACGGCTAGTCACCAGATGGGTATCCATCTTCACCCCCCCCCCCTCCCGGCTGCTGCAACCATCATACAGCAGTCGTAAATCCAGGTCCATCCAGGGACCTAACTTGTCAGCCTCTGGCCATACAGGCCCTGGATGGACGTATTGGACCCCGATTCATAAATTAAATTTAAAAAAATTAAATTAAATATTCTAAAAATATGTTTTTAATAATTAATATTAGTTTCATATATAATTTGTTCAAAAACATGTTTAAAGAAAAATTAAATGAAATTGGAAAAGGTGCAAGATTTGAACCCTGGACCTCTACCATTGTAATCTACTGACTTACCCACATGACCACATTGACTACTTGAATCTCATACTGTCCGAATTTGAAAATATACATCAATAGCCTTCATAACTAACTTTAAATAATTATATTTCGTAAACTAATGCCCATTAGCAAGAGTTACTATGCCATATAATAGTGGGAGGGGTGCGTAACAACATATTTTAATTTCAGTTAAATCCAAGCTTAACAGACGTGGTTCTCCTCTTGTTAGCATTGAAATACCCAATGATACCGTAATGGTACCATTAACACAAGTACTACTAAACCAATTTCAAACATCACTGATTATATTCATGGATGACACATCGTTACGATTTGTTTGATATATTACATGTAATGTCTTTGCATTTGTGACGACACATGCGTAATATCATAATTAATATTCCACATGTCCCGTCACTACAAACATGAAAGCTGGAGCCTACATGTTTGTGTTAATTGAATCAAACAGCAATGAACGCACAGCAATGGGAGAAAGAAATAAAATGAATAGAGTGGGAAAGTAAAAGAAATTATATTTAATAATGGATAAGAAAGTAAAGGAAACCAGCACTAGCTGAAATTGGAAAGAGAATGAATTACGGGGGATTAAAAATAATAATAATAATATTAGAAAGTGAAAGTTGTATGGTATACTAAATTGAAAGGAAAGACACACTAAAAGAGAAAGGTAAATTATGTAAATGGTACTAAGAATAATATCAGAGCAATTGATAATGTTAGAATGAATTCTTTTTTATGTCTTTATAATATGTGAGTGAAGTCGTAATTTTATTAAGTAATAAAGAGAAATTGAATATGTAATATGTTATGCCCGAAATTGCCTAAGTTAGAAAAGTTAGGCCTAGTGGCACCTATTGTAAAAGGATTAGGAAGGGATTAAATGCAAGCAAGTGGAGACAATGAGTATAAGGGTAAGGGAGAGGTTACCAAGGCAACGGGAAAAATTGTACGATAATTCCAAGAAGTGACTTCAGTGTTCAATGGAAAATCAGGGTCACGGGATTGAGAGGAAAAGAATTTTTTTTAAGGAGAGAGAATCATAAGAAACTTCGTAGAGTGTAGACGAAAAGTGTGTGGTGATATAATCGAAGACAAGCAGTTAGATACATGGGTGCTGAACAAATTTGCTGATGAGCGGCAGCTTGCCCAAAGAAGCAAGCAGAGTCCAAGCTAGGGCCGAGCGGCTGCACGATCATATCGGACGACTCCAGAGGTGCGATCAGCCAAGCGACGACGAGAGCGAGATGGCCCTGGGAGGCAAGGAAAGTCTGCGACCTCAACGGACCCGAGCCGATCAAGTCACGTAGTGGGAGCACGTGCAATCAGCGGCATGCATTGAGAGCTAATCGGAACGACAGTGTGCGACAAAAGTGCAAGGTTGAACAGCAATGTACAAAAATCAGATAAGTGAAATTTAAGTGTTATCTCTGGGCCCACGCAGAAAATTAATCATGTTAGAACTTTTTGTGAGACGGTAAGATCGTTAAGACTGGAAATTAAGCAATAGAAAGTGAACAGTAAGATGCAAAGAGCAATCCCACTTGTGGAGCTAGCGTAATCCTTTCTAAATTGTAGCTAAATAGTAATGGGCATTTTTGAAGTTATTGTAACAGCAAACATTTAAGTTACATAAAATTTTTTTGTATTTCGCATGGTGGCATAATGTGACATTCGTCAATTACAAAGACTTGTAACTTCTTCATCTATTCC
>JAHWFO010030610.1:0-25578 GCA_023313115.1 Rhysida immarginata | reverse complement strand
CATTTTTATGGGGGAGGTGGAAACCAAACTGCTTTCCGCGTCTCCCTAGAAGCCGTTAGTCTGGCTACGGTATATTGACGATGTTTTCCTGAACTGGCCACATAATGAAGACTCTCTCCTATCTTTTATAACCCACTCTAACTCCATCCACCCCTCTATCAAGTTTTCTCACAATTATTCTATCACAGCTGTTTCTTTTTTGGATGTCTCTATCTCTATCACTAACAACAAATTGTCTAATTTTGAACTTAATTATTACAGAGTTTAAGCTGTGACTGGGTCAGTGTGTGTTGTGTTTTTGTTTGATTGTTGTACGTGTTGCCTTGTCGCTGATTATTGTTTTGTTACTTTCGTTATAATGAAGTTCAGTTGCGGGTTGCTCTAGTTATGTGTTGTGTGAGCGTCAATTAGGTTGTGTGGTTGTTATTGTGCGAAAAAGAGGTGTGTCTGTTGGGATTCGTCAGTGTTGTAGATATATGATATGTTGTTCAAGTAATTGGTAGTTAATTTAAATAATTATTAAGTGTTGTTTGCGGTAACTTTGGGAAGCTGTAACAATGGCTTGAGAGGCTGGGCATATTCTCCTGTTGTTGTCGTCGCAGTTTTTCCAGAAATTTTGTAGTAACAATGATAGAACAATAGTTTTTTCGTTTGTTGTGAGAGCGCGTTTCGTGTGTAATGCAGAGAAGCCACCGAGAGAATGAAAGTTGTGTTGATTCGACCAGCGCTTGGCTACGTTTGATAAGAGGAAAAAAAAATGCAAACTTTGCTATTTTGTTGCTGTTTGCTTTTGTGATTGCCTGAAAGGACGTATGTGTCCATCAGTAACGGAATTATTGGGAATTTCATGCGTTTGCGTTAAGATACATTTCTACAAAGATAATGGACGCTCCGCAATAGTCTTGTTTCTGGAAAGAATGTCAGCTGCCATCAGAGATAAGAAAAATGTTCAGGAGCATCTTGTGATATGTGAGATCATTCTTCAACGTTAACAGTCTAGAGAACTGCCCAAAAGGAAGATAATTGTAGTGTAGTGGGGAAATTTGGTTGAAGCTACCCCTCCCTTGCGGAACTCCGATTTCAGCGTATAAAGGGAACAAGTGTATCATTGCGCTATCATGTGACGCAAGAACGCCTTGCGTTCGAAAAGAAGTGACACACTTTTATGTGCTTTGTTTCTTGACAACTTTTGTTGACTATGTCTAATAATTATAACTGTGCTATTTAAGCAGAGAATTTAGCGAATGTGCTTGCGAAAATTCACCTAGCATTTAAGTGGGTATTTCACCAGGGTAGTTTGGCACATGAGATTTACAAGAAAGATTTTTTGTATCAGTCAGTGATATGAAAAATAATGCATTGTAACAGTGCTGACAGTATTTAGCACCTATATTAAGTGAAGGAAAAGCATTGTGGCTGTAGAGTGATAGTTATTCACTAGTTCTAGGATACCACGGGGTTACAGCTCTCCTCCCCTCTCATGTTCCAGGTTTTGAAAACATTACCATTACTTTAGGGCAGGAGTGTTACAAAAAGGAGGGTGTGACACGTTCGAGTGTTGCTTTTGCTCACGAGGGATGGTTTATATTGAGCATGATTGCTCGTTACTGACAGCACTGCGCATAGCGAAGCTTCGATAATAAAGCTTAGTCATTAATTTGTCATAGATATTAAATGTTGTTACGGTTAATTGATGGTATTTTGAGTCGTTTTAGTGTATTTAGAAGAAGTTTTGGGAATTTAATATATACCTTTTAGCTGGACAAGCTTTGTTGGGGCCCCCCATTTTATGTTATGCTGTAAGTTTGTTGTTATTAAAACCTATTGATTAAAATGAATTGTTATCATTATACACAACACCTACCTTTTTGCTAAGCGCCACCTCCCCTCCGCGAGTCATTTTTCTACAACCCGTCCCTAACGCGCGTGGGGGTTACATTTTCGAGTCGGGTACCTTCGAGTCACCCCCCCTCTTACGCGTTCGGGGGCACAATGCAAAATAACAGTCACTACACCACTGTTAACACCACTAACAGCCATCTTAGCTGAGAAAACCTGGTATTCCTGGTTTTATGAACAGAAAACTGAAGAGCCACAGAATTCGCTTTTGCAATAAATATACGTATCGGTGAATATAAAGTGAATAAATATAATGTATATTGTATTTACTATATAATACAAGCCAAATGTAGTATAGAAGTTCGTCAGCCCCAAATTCTTTTGATGCCCCCCCTATTCTTCCTATCCTAAGGTACAATCCACTATTCTTCCTGCAACTATACGTACATTTCATTTGGTGTTTTGGGCAGATGGTTACAGTGGTGCAAACATCGCCTCATCAGATCCCATATGTGTTCAATAGGAAGCAATTCTGATGATGTGGATTAGCAACTGGAGAGGGCCATATTGAACATCTGTAACTTGTTATATGGCGAATATTTTGTATTTTACCGCACCTTTGTATTTTCACAAATACAGCCATTCTGAAATAAGAGTATAGACTTTTGAATCAGCTTGTATTATCATAGCCACTTCGATGCCATCTAATCTCCAGATTTTAGTGAAAATACAGAGGTATTCTAAGTTCATGAAACATTTTGAAATTCACCAGGCTAATAATCGTACCTGACGGGCCACGGAAAGGTGTGCACATCTGTAGAGCCTGTTGAGCAACACAAGCTGTACGGAAACTAGCATTAATTAGCTGCTTGATAGAGTTAGGTAAGCTGTGCAAAATTGGGAGAAAATGGAGCCGAAGAACCTCACTCTCTTAATGCCTTTAAGAACCACAAGATAGGACCAGGAGTCATAACTAATGGCCCACCATACAATCTTGGTAGCGAGGACGTATGGTGTTTACAAATCACTGCAGGATCATGGTGTTGCCCTCTGTGCCAACGAAACCTTGATGCGACTATGAAGGCTGAGAAGGGACTCTTCAAAGAACACAATGCATCGCCATTCTTTTGTCCAATGTTGATGTTGCTGGTACCATTGACAATGTATCTCACAATGGCGAGGAGTCAAAGGCAAATGACGCACTGGATGTCGTGCCTGTAGGCCAGCCTCATTCGAATGGCAACAAACAGTTCTCGTTGAGCCCGACAATTGAAATGCAAGCCCTACACAGTACCGGGTCTATCTATACAGTTGTGCCAAAAGTCCTGTCCCTACAAAGAAATGGTTAACTTAGAGTTGGTTTACGTAAATTTCAAGAAATTTATGCGGCTGGATGTTATATAAATGCATATCAGAATGGTTCATTACAATATAGAGTTACAAGGGAATGGAACATGAGAGAAAACAGTGTTGCAGTAA
This sequence comes from Rhysida immarginata, assembly GCA_023313115.1. Classification (NCBI taxonomy): domain Eukaryota; kingdom Metazoa; phylum Arthropoda; class Chilopoda; order Scolopendromorpha; family Scolopendridae; genus Rhysida; species Rhysida immarginata. The sequence goes on along the minus strand of JAHWFO010030610.1, from coordinate 22,260 downwards.
TCTCTCTCTCTTCACAAGTGCAACAGGTCAGCAAAGGAAATTTTCACTCTGCTTAAACCTCTGAAACTGATGCAGAGATTTGTTTATCGTACTATCAAATGATACAATGACATTTCGAGTGTGGATGACAAGGCAAGAAGCGATAGTCCCCGCACTTCAAGAAGTTCTGCAGCCATTAAAGCGGTTGGTTGGTTGGTTTATTAGAAATTTTGGCGTCGACTACTAAGGTCATTTTGCGCCTTTTACACAAGTTATATCTGTACGCAGCCCAGGACAAACACAAACATCCATGCCCATGGCGGGATTCAAACCCACAACCAGGCAGACCCGAGAACTAGAAAGCCTACGCCCTAGCCCTCTCAGCCACCTGGTCGGCCATTAAAGTGGCACATGATAGAATTCGATAAAATCCCCTCAGCAAATGGAAAATCTTGACACGGGAAATGAAGATATCAAAAAGAAAGATGTCTACATCACCTTGGGCTTTGGGCTTATTGAAGACAGTCTGGCCAAATAGCTGTTTATGTAACATCAGGACAACAAGATGCAAATGCCTGCTTTAACAGTATGCAGATGGAGGAGAAAATATTTATCATTGAAGAAAAGTTCAATAGGCAAAAATGACTGTGTATGCTCAGAGCTCTCAAAAGCCTCTTAGAAGATTCCGAAAGTGCAAAGAGGCTATTATCCAGGCATCTGTGATTGCTTGGGGGGGGGGGGGGGGGTTATGGTGGGGTGACCAAATTGCATTTCTGCAAACAAGGCATCAGAACGAGGGCAACAAATTGCCAAATGGATGTTTTAGAACAAGCTATTAAGCCCATTAACAATACCTTATTTTCTGGAAAGCAATAGGCTTGTAGCAAGACTCGGCACCCAACCACAAGGCCAAAACAACAAAGTGTTGGCTTCAGGCTTCAAGAGAATTTATCGGATTTCATAGCTGCAGAAGATTAGCCTCGGGAAGCCCCGATCTTAACCTCCTTGACTACCACCTTTGGAACATTTTTGAGAAGGCTTTCTCAAAGCCCCACTGTGATATTGAGAATTTGAAGGCAGATCTTGTTGCTGCATTAGCTTCCATACCCTTGGCACGTTGCTTACCAGTGTGCGCTACCATCAATGAATGGCCGGATCTTTTGAAGTGCTGTGTATGTGCTAAAGGTGGCCATTTTGATTAGTTTTTAAGATATGTATACTGGGAGTTTCAAATAAGTGTAACAGCCAAATATCCTAAAAACCGTTACTCCAATTAAAAAACTTTTAGTGCAGTTGTATAGAATTTCATGGTATTGTTAAAAATTGATATTCGACGCCCATTAAGAGGTCACAAGATTTTTATCTCGGAAACCAAAAGAGATAAGAGTAAAAATGCCAATGAGAAACTTGTAGAGCATGTCGAATTAGTCTGAAAGTCATCATTCCAAAATAGCTTTATCTGGTTAATATTTGAGAAAATTTGAGACAAACATTTTGTGAGAGTCTAAATTTCAAGACTCATGAATTTCAAATACTTGCAAAGCCTGGTATAAATTAAAAGTTACGAGAAGTCGAATCACAGAAAATGTTCAAATTGATGTCCATTGGACTCTGACCAATTTTGGCAAGGGATCCTTCTCAATCTTAGAATAAGGGCCACCTGCTAAGTATTAACCCGGCGTCACTCACGCCAAATTTTATAACAGCACTACCCGCGCTGCGGTGTTTACATCGCACTTTTTAAAAGTGATTTTATTTGATAAAAAAAGAACTCAGTGCAATTTTATTTGATAACTCAAGATATTGCAGTTTATGACCACTTATACAAATTAGAAGAAAATAATAAAATTAAGTGATTTTAAAGTGATTTTCAAGAAATCATGTTTATGTCAAAAATTTACTTACATGACTACTCGCGCAGCGGTGTTTGCACCGCAAAGTGAAACCAAGCGTGGAAAACATAGCTTTAATCTTCACTTTTGATAAAATGAATGAGATCAACACCGGCGCTATCTGTTGCCAATAAGTTGTACTTGAAATACATGGAAGTCACCACAAGGTAGCGCCTCTGTATGATGAGCCATATCAAAAAAATCAAAAAGTGCGGTGTAAACACCGCTCGCGCAAGTGATGCCGGGTTAAGAGACATTGGCAAAATAATCAGATTTACAGATAATAACTATGGAATTAACCTTATCAGATTTTAGATAAATAAAACTGATTTTGTATTTACGTAGGATGAATCACCTTCTGTCAAAAGGCTTAAAAATTTTCAGTTTCTAAAGGGTGTTTTGACTTAGAGCATATTATTTCCGATATCGAAGGTAGTATTAAATTCTTACCCCAGGAAAAAGACAGGCTCTTAGGTCCGCTTGCATACAACAGTTGAAGCAAAATTCTACTAATGCTTCGATAGACCTTAAAACTTTAGGAGCTTTTAAGTCAGTTAGAAAAAAAAGATTGCTTTTATCTAAAATTGGCTAAGGGTAATTCGATAGTTATTATCCGTAAATCTGACTATTGCCGGTGTCTCTCAACTCTTAGCAGACTGCCCTTATTCTAAGATTGAGAAGGATCCCTTGCCAAAATTGGTCAGTTGTTAAAGCTGAAATTGTTGTTAAAGCGTTGTCTTTGTGTAAGTATTTGATCAATCTCCCCTTGGCACATCTCTTATCAGTTTCTAACCTATTGTTCCCAAACTTCATGTGCTTCCCAAGATCCACAAACCAGGTAACCAGTTTGGACCTACAATCTCAAACATTTCCGTACCAACCTATGATCTATCCAATTTTTAGCCAGTTTGTTAGCTCGTCTGGATATTGACCCTTCAGACCTCTCGGTCAAATATAGTGCTGATCTTGTCAAAAAATTGGAGCACGTCATTATCCCTAATTGTTGTTTAATGGTTTCCTTCGACGTCACTTCTTTATTTCCTAACTTACTGATTCAAGACACTGAAATTTTTTTTACACACGGTTTTAGTAAATAACAAGGTCGAAACTTCGTTGATTTCAGAAATTACAAGTCTCTGTAAACTCTGTGTAAATAACAATTACTTCCAATTCCAAGGGGAATTTTATCATGTCTGCAGGAACCCCAAAGGGGAGTTGTTCGAGTCCCATATTGTCAGAAATCTTTGAGAAAGTGTGAAGCCAAATCTTCCGGATCTTATTTCCCCAAGGTGTGGTATCGTTATGTCAACGATGTGTTTGCAATTATTGATATTGACAAGGTTGACCTTCAAACGTTTTTAAATTCCCTTAATAACCACTACAGCCCGACTACACAGTTTACTGTGGAAATGGGAAATGATGGCATGATCTCTTTCCTCGATTTAAAAATTATACAAGCAGTCGACAATAGGTTAGAATTCGATAATATAAAAATTCACATCGACGTTTATATACACAAGTCGTCCAATCATTTATCGTTAGCAAAAATTGGCATCGTTCATCATCGTTAGCAGATCAACCTCTTAAGATCCCCTTGTCTAAGGATAGGTTTAGTTTGGAAATCGCACATATCAAAAAAGGTAGCCATCCTTAATAGCTACAGGCCAGACCTGCTTGAAGATCTGGTTAGAAGAAGTTTTGCAAAATTGGTTAAAGATTCAACAAAACTCAGCAGCAGCGAGGTTCATAAATATAGATTGTCCATATCTTACAATAGTGACCTCAGTAGTAACCTACAGGCGATCTTTAAGGAGGCCCAGCTACCTATAGTGTATAAAAATCCGAATACCTTGAGAAATCTGTTAGGGAACCCAAAGGACAAAACCCCACCACTTTTGCAACTCGTAATTTTGAGATTAAATGTAGCCAATGCTCCAAACTCTATGAAGGAGCCACGTGCCATAACCTACAAACTAGGTTCAAGGAACACACGGCCCACGCCAGGTTCGGCCATCCCAAGAAATCCACGGCCGCCAAACATATGCTTGAAACGGGCCATGAAATTCTGAAACAGGATTGTCGACTCCTAAGGCCAGTAAGGAACAGGAACCTCTTGGATGCATACAAGATCTTGGAGATTGGGAAGAGGATCCTAAACATCTATCGAATAATGATGATATAACTCAGTGTTTCTCAAAGTGGGCGATATCGCCCCCTTGTGGGCGGTAGAGACCTTGCAGGGGGCGTTAAGTAGCACTTGGGCAGTAGGGGGGCGGCAAGGACCTTGCAGGGGGCATTAAGTAGCAAGTGGGCGTTGCAAGACATTCGTGTAATCCGTAATCCATGGCTATGATTCAGTTGTGTAAGCTTTTATATTATAATTATATTATCTTTACAATTATAATAAATATAATTTTATTTTTTACAATCTGCTTTTCTCACTCGAATCCAGGGACTGGTATTATAGCTCGCGCAAGGAACACAAGAGCCAATCAGAATTGTTCAATGGAAGCCAGAAAAACCAAACCAATCAATTCGCGCTTAAATCTGATTGGCTCTCGCTACTTCCACTTCCTTCTTTCTTTAGGGGAGCTATATTTTTCACTGACATCTTTATGAACTAGTTATCCAAGAAGAAAGTCTACGGTCATTATCAGGTTCATAAATTAATCATTTATTTGGCATCTACAGATCACTGGATATAAAAGAATTGTTACTGCGAAGAAATTTAGTAAGGTAAACTCAAAATTGTTGTCTTAAATTTCTGTGTTTAAAAAACTATAACTTAAGTTTGCATATGAAATCAATCTAAAATGACTGCAAGCATACCCTATGATAATAAAACGCTTGAAAATTATCCTCTCCCGTCAATAGTTTCGTTGTTTAATGAAACTAAAATCATCGATCAAATTACTGCTTATATTAAATAACTCTTACTATTCAAGTACACGGATTTATGTAATAATTTGATTTAAAACATGCGATCATACGACGAAAACAATGAAATTCAAAATCATTACAGTGTTCGTACGGGTCATGGAAAATCGAAAAGAAATTTCCAGGCCTGGAAAAGTTTGGAAAATCAATGTTTCTGACTTAAGTTTTGGAAAAAGTGTTTTTTTGAACAGATTTAATGTTTTCTTAATAATTATTTATAAATGATATGAATATATTATTCTTAAAAATATAAAAGATTATGGTCTTCGAAAATGTATGGAATTGCTATGAAAATTTTGGAAAAGTCATGTAATTTTATCTTTGATCAAGTGTACGAACTCTGCATTACAATTGTATCACCGATGGGTATATTGAATTTTTGAAATTTATAAAATGTACTTGATTTATATTTCATAACAAATTCACTTATTTTAATCGTTTCCTATAGGAAAAATGTCGGAATCTAAATCGAAAAGGAGATGCAGGCAATATTCTGTGGAATACATTAAGTATGGTTTTATACCATCACCATCAAATAACCAGCTTCCATTGTGTCTAATTTGTGAAAAGTTATTTTCCAATGAGGCTATGAAACCTTCCAGATTAATGGAGCATTTAAATAAAATGCATCCCAATAAAAAGAACCACGAGGTATCATATTTTCAAGACTTGCGACAAAAATTAGAGAAAAATTGTGCTCTATAGGGTCTTCTCGTCCATCTGCAGAATGTCAGCATTCTTACTAACAATTCAATTTCAAAAATAAAATCAAGAAAGCCACCCCGTTAGACCTTTCATTCCAGACCACATTTAATAGACTAATGATTATGCTACCTTCGCACGGTCAAAATACCGCGTCCATTAATTATACATAGAGCAGGCCAGACTTATTATATAAATTCAAAAAGACATGTTTTTGTTAAACAGGCAGGAAATGTGTTGCCGAGTTCCTAAATTTTATATTATGTTAACCATGTTTTCCAGTACTTCGCAACAAAATACAGATGGACTGCGTGCTTCATACAAGATATCGCTACTAATTGCAAAAACTGGAAAACCACATACAATTGGGGAAGAGTTAATTTTGCCAGCAATTTCGGAGGTAATCAGTACCGTTTTGCATAAACCTCCATCAAATATAATAAAATCACTTCCTCTGAGTAATGATACAGTACAAAGGCGAATTGACAAAATGGCTGACAATACAGCAAATTTTTTATATTCGATTTTGCGAAACACGACATTTTCTCTGCAAATAGATGAAACTACTCTACCTGATAATGAATCATTGTTACTTGGATATGTTCGATTTGTTCACAATGAACAGTTGAGAGAGGAATTATTATTCGCAAAATTTTTAGAGACGGATACCAAAGGAGAATCTATATTTCGAGTAACGGAGCAGTTTTTCAATGACAATAAAATTCCACTTACAAATATTTTTGCTTGCGCAACTGACGGAGCAAAAGCCATGGTTGGCTCTGATAAGGGTTTTTTAGGTTTCTTGAAAAGGGCTGTACCAAATATTTTGACGATTCATTGCATCATTCATCGCCAACATTTAGTTGCAAAAAATATCAGTAGCCACTTACACCAATCTATACAACTTGTCATTACCGCAATTAACAAAATTAAGGCTCGTCCATTGCATGATCGCCTCTTTCGCAAGCTGTGTGAAATAAATGATGATTATAAAAGATTATTACTTCACACAGAAGTTCGGTGGCTTTCAAAAGGGAACAGCTTCCAACGATTTTATGAACTTTTTGACACTGTTATTGAGTTTTTGAAAGCAATAGAATTCTCGTCAATGTTCTCACACAAACAGAAAAGGTCGATCTTGCTAGCTCATTGAAAAAAATCAAACATGATATTGTTTACTTATCAGATTTATTTGAAAAATTCAATAAGGTAAATTTGCAATTGCAAGGTGAAAATGTTACTCTGATTAAGTCCAAATCCGAAATATCCACATTTATTTCAAAATTGGTACTTTTTAAGAGAAATTTTGGACGACGTGAATTTTATCAATTCCCGAAACTGATGGAACTTGAAGAAAAGGAGAAGTTATCTGATGAACGTCTTTTAATTTTTTGTAACCATTTGGACTTATTACATAACGATACGAGGAAAAGATTTACAGATTTACTTGATTTGGAAGTTCCGGATTGGATAATAAATCCATTTTTAAATCACGATTATGTTGCAGAACGTTTTATCGAAGAGGAATTAATTGAATTGCATAACGATCTCGAATTAAAGCCAAAATTTAGGAATTCTTATCAAGAATTTTGGTTACAGAAAAAAATAGCCGGCAGGTATCCTTCTTTATGGGTAGTAGCAAAAAAATTAATTATTGCCTTTCCAACATCCTATTTAGTAGAGCGTGGTTTTAGCGCTGTATGTCAGCTTTTGACGAAGCAAAGGAACCGTTTGGATATCGTGAAACGCGGGGATTTACGACTGCAACTTACGAGTATTGAACCTGATGTCGAAAATTTAATATTACAGCATCAAGCGCATCCTTCTCACTGAACGTGTTCATTTCAGATTAAATTAAATTTTTTAATGTTCAGTACATGTTTTAAAATTTAAATTGTTATTGTTAGTATTTGACATGTTAATAATTAATCAAAATATGTAATAAATGTTACGCAACCTCGCACATCGTCCGGGGCCGCGCCCCTTCTTTATTGTTAAAACTACTAAATAATTCATAATTTTACATTTTCTATTTTTTATAATTTTGTATAAAAAATATTCCCATATTTGTCTGTAAATTTTTCACTCCCTTTTTCTGGCCTAGCTTGTATTGGTTTTCTACCATTGGTCAGATTCCTTACTTGCTGATTGGTCCTTGAAAGGGACACTTGTTTTTTAACTCTTTACCTATGTTGAAAATGTGTTCGCTTTAGTTTCTAATTGGCTATGTACTGATTGGTTGCCTAATCTGTCCACATATGGTATAAATAACCTGTTATAATGATCTTGCTTTGTGTAGTCGGTGTTGAATAATGGTCTTAAAGAGCGAAATCTGTATTCGCCTATAAATCATTGTGGACAAGAGGTCTTGGGTTTTGTTTTTTTTTTGGTTTTTTGGCTTCTTTTTTTTCCCCATAATGTCTTTATCCACAGTAAACTCACTCTTCTCATCATGGATCCTAGTTTGAAGCTCAATAACATTTGAATGTGGAGAGGCAGAAACAATTTTCTTTAGATAATCCCACAAAAAGTAATCAAGAAGAGTTATGTCTGGTGATCTTGGAGGCCACCTTAGTGGTCCGAACTGTCCAATTGTGGTCCAATTGTGTCCCAACCACAAAGTGCAAGGGAGATTGCACTGGCTCAAATCCCATAACACGGTGCATTTTATCCATATGAGGTGCACACCAGCACTGCTCGATCGAGATGGGACCTTGTGCTGCGTTTCGTACTATTTGTCATGTGAACGATGCGAGCCTTCTTATATTCCACTAACTGATCTTCCACACAATGTTGTGCGACTCCTTTTCGGCTTGACGACTGTCAAGGTAAGAGGTGGAGCCACTGAAACCCTCTATGGCCAGATCGCCCACACTGATCTCCAAACTAGTCTCTCCAGAGCCTCCTGCTTGCTGGCGGTATCATGGAACTCGCTATATTGCCAACGTTCAAGCTGAGGAGAACACGGGCAACAACACGTTCAACTTCTCAAGCAACCAAGCAGCGTTGCAACCAACATCCTCCCTCCCTCGTTTTATTCCAACAGGCGCTGAATACCCGGAGTAACCTTACTATGCTAACTTAATCTATTACAAATTGGCTAAAGTCCTTCAGAACGCCAAGAGTACTCCTAACATGATTGTCCACACTGATTCACACCCTAATGGAGTGCTGTCCGACCCACAAATGTTCTGCTAAATGCTAATGTTCCACCGCCGAGGTAAGCTTTTAATGAAGCACTGACTGTTAAACAGACGAAGTTCTGCAGTTCGTTAAACACTTCAGTTAAGCCAGCACCTCCTAAAAGAAAGCCAAACAACTGAAACGTCATACATTGTTACATCATCATAAGTCGACCAAATTTATGATGTGCATATATTGGTCTGCTTATTATTGGTGGATATTTATGATTGTTAAGAAACGAAATTCTCTTAGGTTGTATCCAATTTGTAGTGAGGATTCAGAATACGATTCCATATGTTGTAGTCGATGTTTGCAATGGTTTCACTTCACATGTGTGAAAGTGAAACCATTACATAAAATACAAATTGGTTCTGTAATATGAGTTTTGAAAATTTCAACAATATATATCGTAATAACTGAATATGCGTGACTCCTTTTCTTTTGTCTTAATAATTTCACAGTAATATTAATGGTATTTTTATATACAGTGCGAGGCATTTATCTTGAGACAACTGAATATCTCGGAAACTAAGCATTGTACGAAAAATGTCCAAAATCAAAAGTGAATTATTTCGCGAGGGAAATTCATTAGTTAAAAAATTACCCCCTGCGGGGCTGGGGGAGGAGGTAACTTTGAAATCTTAAATAGGAACCCCTATTTTTAATGATATATTCAGATTGTACACAATATTTGAGAAATGTTTTATTCTTGGTGTATTTTCAATTGATCCAACCGTTTAGGAGATAGAGGCCCTAAAAGTGTTGAACTTTTAAAGTTTTGAATCCAATTTTATCGATGAAGACAGAGATAGAGAGTGGGTTCTTACAGACATTCCTATTCTACTTTTCAATGGTCTTTAAGAATCCGAAGTCAGAATTTCAAAAATCCAATATTTTTCAATACACACGCATAGACTCTGTCTCCACAGGACTACTGCCCCCCAAAGTTTACTTGTGCACTAACAAAAATTTTGAATGTCTTGTGTCTCTTTGTCTTCATCGATAAAAATGGGAGCAAAACTTTAAAAGTTCCACACTTTCAGAGCCTGTACCTCCTAAACAGCTGAATCAATTGAAAAAACACCAAGAATAAAACATTTCGCAGATATTGTGTACAATCTGAATATACCATTAAAAACAGAGGTTCCTATTTAAGATTTCAAAGTTACCCCTTTCCTCCAGCCCCCCCTCAAGTGGGGGGGGGGGGGGTAATTTTTTAACTAATGAATTTCACTCGCGAAATAATTCACTTTTGATTTTGGACATTTTTTCGTACAATGCTTAGTTTCAGAGATATTCAGTTGTCTCAAGATAAATGCCTCACCCTGTATAACATTTCACTACGCTATAATAAAGCAATAACATTTACAATTAATTGTTCTTGTTAATTTAATTAATCATTCATATTAATTGTGTAATGTTTAAATTATTTGAATTAAATTTTAAATGATTAATGAAATCAAAACGTAATTAAAAATACAGCATGATTTTCTCTGTTTTCTAATGGGAAGGTTGCACCATGAATAGGATTTAAAGAGCGGAAAAACTTTCTCCAATACAAGTCTCTAACATACCATTAACTAATTTTACAAAACTTAGATAAAAATGGAAAATATCTGTATATTTTCGTTCTTGTTATAGTATGAAGCACTACGGAAAAACTATTCATTTCTTTTAACATGCTTTTGGCAGATCTTCAGATGATTAAGTTAAAAAAACATTTATTCTTTCTTATTTTTGTAATGAATGAATTAAGTATTTATTATTTGGAACAGATGTCACTGTTGCAATGCAAGTTTCACATTTGATCACTGTATTCAAATGATTTGCAACAAGTCCTGCTATGTAGTTTGCAAAATATTTTGTACACTGTACATTTCGTGAAAAAGGAAACATGGAAGTCGTTACAGACAAGTTAAATTGTTTTTAATATTCTTTAAAAACTAAGTGAAAAAATACACCTAAATGTTGTCGTACATTTTAAAATTCAAAATTCGCTAAATCAAGAGACAGTAGAGGTGAATCAAGCAATCTGGTTTGACGTTTATGACGTTAGGGCATAAATAAGCCAATCAGAGGGCGAACGTGTCTCAATCAAAATCAACATCGGGACATGAATGTAGCACTACATGAATGCTGAAAGCTACGACCCGTAACATCGATTAAACATCCCCTATCAAAATTTCTACCGTTTATTACGTCAAAAAATTATCACTGTAAATTACTTGACTTTTAAAAGCAAATTATCCTTATCTGTCGCTTTTGTAAAAGTTTAACAGCGTGAAATGCATATGATCTCTTCAAGTTTTCGTCTGATCACATAGTTGGCAATGGCTTCTGGGATAGCAATGGTAGTGGAAGTCTTAAAGTTAATTTCTGCGTAATTTCTTACATTAATAAACAATTTTGAACTATAATATTAAAAATATTCGTTTAAAAATAAAGGATGTGATCATTTATACATGTTTATTATGGAAAATTACTAATCTTGTACTTAGGCTTAAAACGGACAGGTTTTTAACAGTTACTCATCTATCTGGAAGAGTGGGGATAGACCAATCAAATTTTTTTTCCAAATCCGAGATTGCGGTTGTAAGATAACCCCAGTTTTTTGACACCTTATTTTCGCAAAAAAATTGCCAAAAATTTTTCATATTAACCGAAAATCCATAAAAAAAAAAATTTTGTATTATTGGGGCAATTTTATATGTAAATTTCATCGATGGGGTCAGGGCAGAGAATTTCTTATTAAGAGTTTGTAATAAGTGAGCTATGGTGTACAAAGGAAAAGTGAAATCACCCCCCACCCCCCCATTAACAGCCAAAACTCCTTAGAGGTACCACTCAAATGACCTTCTATAACGTTATTAATTACAATTAAAATTTTACTGTTAGGAATTATCGATGAAAATAGGAAAGAAAATTCCACGACCTGGATTCAAACCAAGAACCTTCAGCTCACCATGATTGTAAATGAAATTAAAATATAGGTTAGTAAATATAAAATAGAAGTTTGCTCATCGTTTAATATGGCTGCTATTATTCATCCTATATGTCCAATAGAGAAGTATGCTATTAATTTTCATATTCTTGTTTGATTGTACCCCCCCTACAACACCGATGAAAGGGGGGTACAAACACCGTGCTGATGCTGCTTTAGGTTCCTGGTTTGAATCCAGGCTGTGGAATTTTCATTCCCATTTTCATCAATTTTTTTTTTTTTAATAACATCCCCCCCCCCCCCTCTCCAATTGAAATGAGGAATAGCATCAATAACGTGGTAAGCGTAATGATTTTTGGTCGATACTCAATACATGTATATACCTATATATGATCAATAGCCAATAAATATTTTATATTTGTTTCCTATCTTTTTATGGGAAACTTCTGTTACACTTTATACTTTTTGAAAAAGTAATTCGATCGCAGATTGGCAAAAATTATCTGATAAAAACACGGTGGATTTGAGTTCATGGCTTTAAATTAACCAGTCTTTGTTGAATCATTTTCTAACAATGAAATTAATATAATAAGCCTTCAGAACAATAATTAACCAGTCACATATATTTTCATTCATAAATTATGAAATTAACGTGTTAAAGCTATTGTCAGCAATTCCTTCACTTCAGCCCATTCTACTTCAAGGTGTTGTGATGTCATAGGATGTTCTATCGCGTATTGGTCAGCATTTCGTTGATAGGGCCATGGCCACCGCCGAAGAAATAAAGAGTTACACTTGTTCATTAAAATGAGATTACTATAATTATTTACACACTTCATTAGTAAATTTATAAAAATTTCATTAAATATATAAAAATAATTTAGATGGTTATTTAAATAATGAAATTACTGTCCAAATTACTATTTAAGATACTATGGGACGCTAAAACTATGTACTTCGATCTTTTTTTAGACACAAGAAGTTAGCGGCCTAAAATGAAATGCGGTCTTTAAACGGTTATTTTTTCATTCCACCGTCAAATATGCGGCTGTGGCCTAAAGTGAATGAGGGCAATATTTGAAAAAATACAGTACATTAAGTTTCTTTCCTCTAGTTAATATTAAAAGATGCAACAAACCAACATTATATCGCATTTCAAAATGAACACAGTTTTTTTTTTAAAAAAAACATTTGCGAATTTCCCATAACGTGGGAAAAAAATTCAAAAGCACATGTTTGACAAATAAATAAATAAATAAATAAATAAATAAACAAATAAGTAAATAAAATGCCTTTTATTTGGTAAATTCACCTGTGGATCATGAGTATCACATTTGTGTCGACACTGCCCAGAAAGAGGAGGGCAGTGGGGTCCCTCACCATATCCACGACTTGTCAGTCCAGGGACCCTTCCCTCAATCACTAACATGCCCAGGTCTACAAATAGATCACAGGGCTCCAAATCTTGCTCCTCCATATTAGCTCTCATTTCTGAAAGAGGAAAGAAAATTGTGTAATTGTTAACACACACACACTAGTATTTCCATCTACTTAATTCTATACAGAATCTTAAAAATACATTTACTTTGACCCCCCCCCCCCCCTTCCCCTAGATGCTGTTGAAATCAACTCTTGTATGTATAAAATTTTATATCAGACTTTAGAAACAAAAATAAAACAGCTTTAAAAATATACTTTTAATCACTGAAAATAAATCATCTATTAAATTTAAACTCCTTCTGCAAAGCAGTTATCTTTTTTTTTGATTAGCTCGGTCTTTCTTTCTCTTTCATTTTTTTTTTTTTTTTTAAATTCTATTAACAAAGATTTCCTTTTTCCTTTCAAAACTTTAGTGGCCAAAGCACCATCAATTGCAATAATATAGACTTGGACCAAAAAAAAACAAAAAACCCCCAACTATTTTGACATGTCATCAGCTCAAATAAAAATAATGGTTTTGAATATACTAGAAAATAACCCCTAGAAAAACAAGAAAATGTTAAAACTTAGTTCTAATTTTAAATAATTTATTTTCAGTATTCAACCCTAGATCACCATTTATTCTCTTGAAAGTTAAATTAAATAAAAATGATAAAGATCCTATTCATCTTCAAATTTCAATTCTTGAAATACTCCATCACAAATGTCTATTTCATAACCTATTTAATTAAGAGGGACTGATGATTATATTTCCTGGTATGCATTTATGGCGATTTATGTTCAAGAGTTTGTAATATGGCTTTTCCTCCTAGTATAAATTTGTTAGGCGAGATAATATTAATGATTAGAATTGTAGGGTGGTTAGATTGAATGGCTATTTTGTTGTGTTTATAGCTTCTAATTTGAATGGGTGTTATGCAATTTACATACATTCTTTAACTCTGCATGGTCCTGGTTTGTTTTTTTTTCAAAATGTTGTTAGAATGGTAATACAATTAAATAAAGTTTGGAAATGATCATAAATGAGGAAGACTGAGGTAAAAGTATGTCTTAAATGTCACAAATCAGTCTTTGGCTACATAAAATGAAAAATTTTTCAACCCATTTACAGTACTTTTTGGTACTTTTCACAAACAATTTCATGAAGTAAATAATACAATCCATTATTTTTATCAATCAAAGTCTTTAAAACCTAGTTTATCACTTTAATTTTATACATAATAGTTTAGAAACCTGGAAATGATTCACAGTGCAAGAATAATTTAATATTTATTAAGATAAAGGAAAAAAATTATTTTGTAAATGGGCAATTATAAAATATAGGACTTAAGATTGCTTTTTTAATCACTGGCACATTTGTTTAAGCTAATCAAATAGAAAAAATAAAATAAATTTTCAAACAAAGAATTGGAAAAAAAAAAAAAAAGGAAATTCTTATCATTTTTTAAATGACTGATATCATAATAAACAACTACTGTCAAAAGGAAGGAAGGGAAAAAAAAATCAGGTAAATTGACAAAAGATTTCTTTGAGGAGTAATGACCTCATGTCTAGGCCAAAATCCATTTAAGCACATAAAAGTATGACATGAAAAGGCAGTGGAGTGTCCCTCTGCTAATAAAAGATTTAAACTAGATTAACAATTAACATTGGAAAATTTGCAAATTTTATTTAAAATATAATAAATTACATTAGCTCTCCACATATGTACATTTTTCTTTAAAATGACTTCAAATCAATATAAAATACAAGCAAGCCTACGTAAACTTTGACTGAAAGGAAAAAAGAAATAATCTAATACAAAAAGAATCATTTAGTCTTTTTTTTAATATTAAAAATTTAGACCACAGGAAATAAATGCAACAATGAATATATTCCTATTAAAATAAAATTTCTAAATTAAAACGATAAATATCGAACAATTTATTTCATTTTGTTTGTTTTGAGGAAGATGGGTTTCAAATTCAAATAGTTTCATACAGTATGTCCACAATCCCCCCCCCCATCAAAAAATACTACCTCTACTAGGAATTTATAAAATATTTTTTAATATTAAGTAGGATTCAAGTAGGACTCTTTAACACAGAAAGCAATATTGCTCTCTATTTCCCCTCTTATAAAAAAATAAACAACTTGGGCTCCACATAGAGCAACATGTGATGCTTTTTTTAAATTCCCACCAAAAACAACTAAAGCACATGTTAAATTAGCATTTTTTTACCCTTAAATTTCCGAGGGCCATTTTCATGTAAGAGTGAAGCATTTAGCCATCATTTCTCCACTCATAACTCAACTTGCAACTGCAGAACAAAAATTGTCAAAACTGCAATAGGGGAAACGGGTGCCCCAGGCCCCTGGTAACAACAACAGTGGTCTAATGCCAGATTTTTCTTGAATTATTCTCTAGTGGGATTTTCTTCAGGCTCCTCTTTGCCATTTCTATTGAAATACATCAATACCTCTAAGACTGGGTCAACAGAATAAAAGAGTCTGTTCACATTTTCCCAGCTTGGCACCCTTCTTTCAAGGGAAGATCTACATAAAGTGCATGTTCCTTCAAAAGCTGTTCAATGTGTTGTATATAATAGCAGGCAGAGAAGAGGTAAGCAGACTAGTTCTCTGGTCTTAATAGTTTTCCTCTTTTACAAGGTAGAAATTTCACCAAATTTTTTTTCTTTTTTCGAAATACTATGACAAAAATTGTCACACACAAGATATGCTACAGCAGTATGTTACCTACAACTGGGGGGCAACAAACAAGGAGGGGAGGAGTGAGAATTCAAAGCTCCTTTGATTCCATTTGCAGCTCTTCATTCCTTGCTGGAGGGCCATCTTGGCTGCCTTTATCCCCCCTCTCCTTCTCCCACGGTCTCCTCAGGCATTTATCCTTTCCCTTCTTTGACCTCGCATCACTGTATCTACCAGTTACACTACAAAGGTTATCTGCAAAACAGGTATCGAAATCAGTCTGTTCATTCTGTTGCTGCTGGATACCCAAAAACAGATATCATGGATGATATCCTTGTCTCAATTTTGTATTTTTAGAAACTACTTTCATTTCTTAAATAATATTAATACATAAGTCACAATATTTTAATACATCTATTTTTATCATGTTACATTTTTGTATAATGTTAGTTTCAAGGATATCCTTATAAATTAACAAAAGCTTACATATTTGGATTCCTGGTCAAATTTAAAACTGACATGAAAAATCCACAAAAAAGTAATTAGAATAAGGAAGTGCCAATCCTCCAGTAATATATACAAATTACAGTAACCTATTTCATTTGTACAGTAATTTTAATACATCAATGTGATGTTAAATATGTAAAGTGCTAAAAAAACTCAAAGTAATAATAATAATAGTAATAATAATATTATTATTATTATTATTATTATTATTATTATTATTATTATTATTAATAGGGCTGTTATTGAAATCCTTTTTTTTTTTTTCTTTTTTTTTTTTTTTCCTTTAAATTGTTCAGCCTTCATATAATATAGATAACAAGGACTGTCAAACAGACAACCTGCCATTATGAGGAATTATTAAGAAGGGAAAAATACAATAAAGGTCCATCAAAATTAATAATTTAAACCTACCATAAAGTAAGTTCTTGTAAAGTAATCAAGGTCAAGACATTTGCTCTGAACTTCCTGTAAGAAGAAACTTTCAATTCTTCTGAACAATTCATTCCACTTCCCCTGCCCTGGTAGCATCAAAAGTACAATGAAATATAAACAAGGTAAACAAATTACCTGACAAATGCACACAAGGACACCGTTCTGCACGTGGAGTTCCAAAATAGCCCAATTTCACCCTCCATATCAGGTTAAAATGGTTGCAATCTTTTTTACTTTGCTACTCGAAGCCTTGGGAACTTATGTAATCGAATATTTCTTCATTTCTTTTTTATCATTTTGAACAGGCACCTTTTCAAGTAAAACCATTTTTCAATGAAACTCTGCCTCTAACGCAAATTGCAGTTTTCTTCAGGATGAGCGCATACATTAAAAATTAAATGTTGCCTTCTACTATAAGAACCTCTCCAATGATAATCTAAAACCAGGGAAGATTAAGTGCTGGGTCGGTTGGTCTGCCCATGGAAAGGGGCTCGCTTGCTTGTGCTGATGACATCATAGGAAGCAGAGCCAACAGCTGATTCGGTGGTGTTGCTTAAACACCCTTAAGGCTCTGCTTTTGCCTTTGTGCGTTTTTTTTTCTCCTTCCTTTTTTTGTTTTGCACTTGTGATTAATAAGTCTCAAAGAAAAGGATTGCCTGATAAAATTTTCAAATCAGCAGCAAGCTAATTCTAATTGTTAAAAATCTACACAATTCGTTTATGAATCGAAAAAGCAAAACATATCAGACTATCTGCTACTGAAAAACATTAATGTACAGAACAAGCAACCACAAGCAACAGAATAACAATCTAATGTTTGTTTATAAAAAAAAAAAAACATGAAAACATTTCCATAAACATTAACCTTCAAAATTGAATCCTTGTGCTTTGTGGCATTCAAAATAGTGTGGGATGACCATCTCCTCTCTGCATGTTGCTGCTGGTTTTCAATTAGTCATCACTGTTCAGTTATACAATTCAGGTGTCAAAAGTATTACGGTTCTGAACATTTTACAGGTTTAACAATAAAGCTAAAAATTTGATTAACAACTATATCTCTTATTAATGGGAAGAAAAATAAACTACTTTAATGTATTAAACTTAGGGGAACGTGAACAAGTGGGAAGAGGTCATTCACATGTTTTTAAATCCTTTGTTCACTTAAATGAAATGTCAAGAAAACTGCTAATAACGCAGAATGTGTAAATCTATCTTTCTTTAGATGATAGAAATTAACCTAAACCTTAATAAAATTTTATATAACTCAATGCGTACATATTAAATGTTCTATTATGTGCAAAACAGGTTTTCTTGGTCAGTTTTAAGTCAATTTTTTTAATAGTTGAAAACAAAAACATTATTTAATTACACAAGGGCTTGTAAACACAAAACTTTAAAGATAATATTTTCTTAGGCAATCTCATTTCCAAGTGAGCATTCACCTTTTCCTAATTCTCGAAAAACAGTTTCTGTATTTCTAAAAATAAATGAATCAATCATTTCTCTGAAACTGATGTTGAACGTCGCAAGTATATATAAAAACGGGTATAGGATGGGGGAGGGGAAGGTTGGAGCCGATACGAACCATTCATCTTAACCATTTAGGAAATAAACGAAATGTAGTATTAACTCGGAAAAACACGGAAAATTTTTTTCACTTAATTGGAATAATTTCACTCGAAGGGTAGAAAGCATTGATCGAAATGATTAATGCAGTTTGGATCACACGTTCACTGAGACAACTCCACTTGAAATGGACAAAGTTTAAATGAAGTGGTTTAATCATCGTCGTTTTAGAGAGAAGCAAAAACGGGAAGAAGACTGTTTGTGTCACGAAGAGGCGCTAATGCCCCTCTTCGCAATGACGGGTTACAGGTTTTAGCCCTAATAACACTCTCCAGTCGTATTGCCTGCTGCTGCTTTTGCACTTGTTTGGCGAGAATATCACGAATCCACTTAATGCATCCTGAGAAGACACGGAGAACGCGCAAAGTTACCTGCTTCAAGTAAGTGAAGCTACGTTCGATTCCAAGGGGAATCGATGCAAATAAAATAAAACAGCTGTCTCAATAAATAGCTTTGCAACAAAAGTACAAATGAACAGAGCGCTTTACTTACCTTCGTCCGGTTTCATATTTTTCGCGAAGAGCAGCTGAACGAATGCAATCTCGAGGGCTGATCCGCCTTATCCGGTTACAGAATTTTTCCGAGGACTGGTCATCATGGCATGAAACAAAGGTGATGGTAGTGCATAGATAGCATAAGGAGAGCTCTCCATCGTCGTCGGAGGACTCGAGGCGACTTGTGTGGCAGCAATCGCTCACGGTTTTGCTTCGTTTCCTTCCTACCCTTAGTACCCTCCTCCTCCTCCCGCTGTTGCTGCCAGACGTTGCATTGTGGGTCACGTGACGCATGGCCCTCGCTCCGCCCCTCGTGATTCTGCTCAGGTTAAAGTTCATACAAATCAGCTGTTTCACCCGGAGGGAGCAATGAATCAACAACATAAACTTCTTCGTTCTCTTCTCTCTATCCCTCAAGATAAGATTTCGCCACGGAAGCGACGGATAAATAAATTAAAAAAAAAAAAAAAGAATAAAGCCGTCTGCGTTAGAATATTAATACAATCTCCATGACAAGAACGATGGAACGCATCATCATTAGCCGTTATTAACGCAATAAAGGCAAAAAAAAACAAAAAAAAAAAAAAACGCCAAGCTTGCTGGCCATGAATGACTCGCTTTTCATTCCATGAAAACCCAAGAAACTTGAGCTCTGGGATATATATGAAGGGCTCGGGGCAATAAGGACGTAACCCACAGGAAGAAATTCTTACTAAATGTAATAATTACTGCTTGTGAAATCCATTTACAGTTTGTTTCACTAACAATTGCACAAGTAAACAGTATCCGCATCCGCATTAAAGCAAAGCATCAACCGAAGAGATTTACAGAATTTTAAAAGATATAACATCACTTTTCTCAAAAAATTCTTCCTGTGGGTTATGTCCTTATTGCACCGACCCCTTCATGTATATACATATCCCTTCCTTTTTTATGTTGAATTTCGTCAATTAGCCCACAAATAAGAGCAACAAAGCGAATTTAATATTTTATGTCCTGTGTAGTCAATTGTTAAACATAATTCATACTGTCAATACATTACTGTTTTAAGAAAATAACGTTACCCAGTGGAAGTTACTTCACGCTAATCATTTTTTAATGAAAACATTAATAAATGAAGAACATATTTATCACGATAATTTATATGAAAACGTTATTAAAATAAAACTTAAACCACCTTTACAAAGGAAATTACTGGATAACCTTTATTCAAATTAAAATATAGAAAAATTCATTTAATGATAGGAGTTAAAAACACTAGAAACCATTAATTTATTAACGAATTGTTTACCAATAAATCTGATTCACCCTGTAGTCACCTAACATAAAAACCATAATACACTCTCTCCCTGATAAAGAAATTTACTAAAACAAAACATAGATGTTTTTTTTTATTAAGTTCTTCAATTGAGAAATTTATGGATTGTAGGTTAGAGTCGAAGTACTATAGGTAACGTAGGACCTAGGTAACGCTAACATCGGCCATGTCGAAATGGCGTCTGGAGAGCACCTCTATTAAGCCTAGTTACAAACTTGTGTCATGGTTATTAGATGAAGTCAAACTTGTGTCATGGTTATTACAAACTTCATCTAATAACCATGCTTGTGTTACAAAACTTGCTCCAGGGAGCACGGCCTACGAGATAGTATAGTGGCTAGAAGAATAGTGTGGCAGCAAGTGCTCAAATCTGATTCCTCGAATGATGATACCGCCAGATGGCAGCAACATCAACATAGTAGCGAAACATCCAGAGCTTTACATCCATAAGGCTCCATTAATTTCTTCGTAAAATTTATAAATTTGATTTATTATTTCATTTTCATTCCAGAACATTAAATAATATACCATTTTAATAATATTTCAACCTTCCTCCCTTTTTGTTTTTAATTTAGAGATGATTTTGCAGTATTTTTTAATTTCAAATGATTTTATTCTTTTTCAGTTATCATATAGTGAAATACACGACCGTTTCACACTGAGTTATTTTCTTTAGATAAGTTTTTGATTTCTTCATCGGATTTTAGTTTTGCAATAAAATAGCAGCCCTTCCCTTCTTATTGTTGCATTTTAAAATTTCAAGAACCACTATCAGTAATGTCTATATTTCTCATTTATTTTTTTCTTTATGTAAAATCTAAGAAATTCAGAATAATTTTTAAAAAGTCCTTATTTTTAAATAACGAAATGCAATCAAAACAGCTTTAAATACAAATTTATTATATATCTTCCTTTTTTAAAAAAATAATAAGAATTTTTTTTTCAAAACTATTATCCTAAAATAACTGATATTTAATATTTTATCATCACATAAAAAAGTAATTTGGTGGTTTTTTAGACAAATTAATTTGGTGGTTATTCATGTGATAAATGAATTTTATATGAAAAAAGATATTCTCTTTGTATATCTATATATTTTTCAATATTGTGCATTCCACATATGAGAACTTCCGAGTTACAGGGGCGAACGCCTCATCTCTTGAATTTTTTCTCCTGAAACATCTGTGAAAATTCATTTTTTGACGTAGAATACGTCTTACATTTCGAGACTAAGATGCCACGCTTATATCGTGAATGTCACGAAAAGTGTTGATCACGAAAACTTTAATAATGTGAAAACTATTAACGATAGAAGAATGATCGATATCGCATTCGATTAGAGTATAGAACAAAGCATGTTTTAGACCATCACTGATTTCGTACTGACTTCATTGGCTGACGCAATCGCAGTGCAAAGTTGAGTCAGAAAATCTGCTCTATGGAGGATATTAAATTAGCCTAGCTCCGGCTTCCTTTGTGCTACCATGACGTTTGAGGTGTCATTTGTTTTATCTTTCTGCGCTTTATAAAATGGCTTAAAATTTAAACCTCAATATTTAATAGTGTCTAAGATATCGGCCTTCGAAATGTGGAAATTTCGCAAAAATGACACAATTTCCAAATTTATGCCTAATAAACACGAAAAAAATTATACAAACCATCACAGGAATATAGATCGAGAGATGGGGAATCCAAGAAGACCCGGATGTCCGATGTTGAGCGTGAATGGGCTCAACAGGAACGCCTCAAAGTTGAGGCGCCGTGCTGCCAAGATGAACTATAGCTCGATACGAATGCGCCAATAACTGAAAGTTCGACGCAATAACATATCTGATGATATAAACGTTTCTACATGGAGTGATAGAATTCAACCAGTGGAAGTCAATAACGAGCCATAACCATCAACATTAACGGCATCTTCATCAAATATGATTTAAGTAAGGAGCGACATATATGCGAAAAATTGGGAGACTGAATTCATATTTTGTTTTATATTCAGTATTCAATGACTTTGGATATTCAAGTAATGTTTATAATCAGTGATGTGCAATAGTTAAACTACAAGTTAAACTATGTTAAAAAGTAATTTACAACTACTCAGCAAAAAGTAATTTTAACTAT
>JAHWFO010030608.1:0-17645 GCA_023313115.1 Rhysida immarginata | reverse complement strand
CCGCAAATATGGTGTTTCTTACCCGTTGAATTGTGAAAATGTACCCCGCAGCACTGGCAAATACCACGCTTTTTTGTAGAACCCAAACAGATTTGTTATGACATCATAATGGTTGTTAGTTAAAAGTAAATGAAGAGCATGTTGCGGTTTAGGTGCTACAAAATGCTAGGGGTAAAATATTTCATTTATCGATGACCCTGTTTGTACTATAATTTCAAATTTATTTACATATTTATTATCATTGAGTAGTAATGCCTGGAATTTATCCAGGCAATCAACACCTTCAGGGTTCGAGGGGTCTACACCCGTAGCTTCACATAAAACAAGGGCAACTTTTTCTGTCACTGCGTTTACATGCACGTTTTGATCCGGATCGACTTGAGCTAATCCAAAAATGCCTCGCGTTTACATGCATCTAACTCGATCCGGATCGAGTCCTATAAGATGCCCTGTGAGTAAAGCTCTAGATTAAGAAAGTACGCCAGACCTTGTCATCTGCTACAGAATCCGCCATTGTTGGCTCAGTCGGCCTTATCACTTGAATTACACTTCTTCTAAAATACGGCTGAAATACAATTTTTAAAAATTTTCTCATTATTATCGTCTGGAAATATAATTGACAATCAATAAATTTTGTAATTATTGATTTTTCCTTTAAATTTTGTTTTCAATTAAAATTTTCTATATTTAAATAATAAGGTTGAGGTTATTTATAATGATAACTAGATCAAGTTTTTGGTTTATTTACACCTCAAAATAATAATCCTTAATAACTTTTAAAATGCATTTGCCTGTTTAAGTTTTTTATACTTATTTTTATCAAAATATAATTTTATACATTCTTATCAAAACATAATTTTAATAGATTTTTATCAAATTAATTTTTAGATTTATATCAAAAACTTTAATTTCATAGTTTATTTTAAGTTTATTAAATTATAAAAATTATCAAATTACAATTATAATAATTATAAATAATTATCAAATTATAATTTAATAAAATAGAAATTGTTAAATTGGAATTTTTGATATAAATATAAAAGTTAATTTGATAATTACAATTTGATAAAAAATTATTAAATTATACATGCATATTTAAAGTCAATTTCAACACATGCATATATAATCTCCGTTTAATGGAGAAAGAAGAGATATATGACTTAGATATCAGATTGAAATGGATTGGAGAGTACTATAAATTCTTATTACCAGCACATGAAATTAACATACACTATATGATCACAAATATCTGGACACATGCACGTTTGCGCTCTAGCCACGATTTCATGGAAATCAATAGGGCGTTGCACATCCCTTTGCCCGAATCACAGCTTCAACCCTTCGGGGAAGACTTTCCACCAAATGTTGGTAGGTACTTTCCGGAATGTTCCTCCATTCCTCCCGAAGAGCGAGAATCAGTTCAGGTACAGAAGTTAGCCGATGTGATCTGGCCCGCAAGCGTCTTTCCAATTCATCCCACAGACTCTCTATAGGATTGAGGTCGGGACTTTGTGCCGGCCAACCCATTTCTTCGACCCCTGAGTCCGCAAACCACTGCTGTACACGCCTCGCTTTGTGGCACGGAGCATTGTCGTGTTGGTAGAGAAATGGCCCGTTTCCGAAAAATTGCCACAACGTTGGAAGTGCACAGTTGTCCAAAACATTCAGATAACGGTCGGAGTTCATGATTCCTTGCACAGGAACGAGCTGGCCCAGTCCGTACCATGAAAATGAGCCCCACACCATGACTTCTCCTCCTCCGAACTTGACTGTGGGCTCTGTGCACTCAGGTAAGAGCGTTCTCCAGGTATGCGCTAAACCCAAACTCATCCATCGGATTGCCAGAGTGTGTAGCGAGATTCGTCTGTCCACATTACACGTTTCCATTGGTCCATTGTCCAGTTTCTGTGGGCTTTGCACCACTCCAGACGTTACTTGGCGTTGACCCTGCTGATGTGGGGCTTGTGGGCAGCAGCACGGCCATGGAATCCCATCGTGTGCAGTTCCCGACGAATTGTCATGGTACTGGCATCATTTGCAGAGGAGTTTCGAAACTCTGTGGCAATTTTTTCCGCCAAGGACTTCCGGTTGCTGCGGGTGACACGACGAAGCACTCGACGGTCTCTGTCCGTTAGTTTCTTGGGTCTACCAGTTCGTTGTTGAACTGTTGTTGATCCCCGGGTCTTCCATTTCATAATGACATCGCCTACTGTTGACTTGGGTATCTGAAGAAGGCTGGAAATGTCATGCACGGACTTGCCGCATAGGTGACATCCAACGATGGTTCCACGTTGGAACTCACTGAGCTCTGCCGAACGACCCGTTCTTGCCAATGTCCAAGCAGAGTTGTGTTTGAAGGTGTGGGAAGCTATTTAAATGATGTGCAAGTCATTATCATGTGACATTGGGCCAATCGATGATCTGTGAGGGGTGTCCGGATATTTTTGATCATATAGTGTATATATAAAACCCTAATTTGATAAAAGATTTGAAAAATTTTAATTTGGAAAAATGACATTTTGATAAAAAAAATTTACAAAAAAAAACCTAAGCATGCAATGTATTTTAAAATTTATTCATTTATTTATTTATAGATATTTATTGTGTTGAGGTGTAAATCAACCAAGAACTTGGGGTAGTTATGACGTCAGATGAGGGACATCTGCTAGCAAGAGGGTTGAACTCTGCAGGGGGTAAAAGAATGCATGTGCATGGGAACCATCTAGATAGCCATTAGGTCGAGTATGAGACAGTGAGTAGCACCCAGCAAAAGTCTTCAATGAAGATGCCTTCAACAAGTAACCATAAAAGTAGGTACTTGAATAATTTTAGAAATTAATAGAGAATTAGTTAAATCACATAGAGTAATTGGATTGTTTTTATTTAAAATAATAAGAATCGCTATGGATCTGAATGCCATTTACCTGAGCTGTGGAGAAACTCTTTAAAGTCAATTTCAACACATGCATATATAATCTCCGTTTAATGGAGAAAGAAGAGATATATGACTTAGATATAAGATTGAAATGGATTGGAGAGTACTATAAATTCTTATTACCAGCACGTGAAATTAACATAACTCCTGTAGACTGGCTAAGAATAAAAGAATGGACTACAAGATCCCCAGGATAAAATCAATCTTTCCCAGACACGTACCCTATTCGCAATTGGCCGTGTTGATTGAACAATGGAAAAAAAAATTTAAAACAATTTATGGTTATGGAACAGACCAATGCGAAATGTTAAGTCAACTATTTCAAGTAACTATTCAGGATGCAGAAACATTGATTATCCCAATACCTGAAGAGGGATTGCATAACCCAATACAGTGAAACCTCACCTAACGGACACTTTTTAATTACCCGGCAGGTCTGTGTGCATGTATTGTGACTCCTCTCAATAACGAACACCTCTTAATATTGGACACTATTTTTTCCCCAGAGGTGTCCACTATTGAGAGGTTTCAATAAAAAAATGAAAATTATTGTACTCACTCATCTGTGGGAGGTATAGCCCGACGATTGGAATGAGAGTATTTTTCTGAATGTGTATTTGAGGGACATTTTTTATAATAAAAATAAAAATGAATTAAAACTTGCACTGTGTGTCAATGCATATTTTTTAACACCTAATGACATTTGAATTAATTACATTAATTTTGGGTTAGCTTAATTTTGAATAATTTTGAAATTGACAAATTATTTTTAATAATTTTGGAATTGAAATAATTTATTTTGAATTAATTTAGAATTGATGATAAATTAAAATGAAAATTTATTGATTAGAATTAACTTAATTTTGAATAAAACTGGAATTTACAATAATTTACTTTGAATAATTTTAGAATCGATAAAAATTAATTTGAATAAATCTGTAATTGGTAATAATTTAAAATGAAAAAAAGTTGTGGGTAATTTAATTAATGACATAACTTATTTAAGTCTAATACCACTTGGGCTATGAACACCTGGAAGGAAACACCTGGTCATTTGGACACCTGGAAGGTTATATATACCTGGTTATTCATTAAAATCAATTAAAATATCAATCAATACTGATTAAAAATTAATAAATCAATGAAAAACACCTGAAAAACACCTGTCAACCCTTTGGTTACCTGTAATGTAACATGTCAACCCTTTGGTTATGTGGAATGTAGCACCTGTTTATTAATTAAAAAATCAATCAATACCTATAAAAAATCAATAAAGCAATGAAAAATCAATTTAAAAGGCTGCACACGCCTCCCTCCTTTACACCAATGCTGGGACTATACTATTTTCCTCCAATAAATAAAAGATTAGTTTGGTTTATCAAACATTAACTACTAAAGAATTAAAATCATTATAATTTTTTAACAAGAGTAAATTGTTATTAATATCAGAAAGAAGTTGAGTTGCATGAAGTTTAGAAAAAAGAAAAAACTAAATCATCTGCATAAAAATTGGTTTAGTAGTAATGAAAATAAAAGATCATTAATAAATAGGGTAAACAAAAGAGGTGAAATAATTGTGCCTTCAGGGACACCCTTATTCCTGAGGTAGTAGAATGACATCCTGAGTATGTGAGAAAATATTTTCTGTTTGTCAATAGAGACTTAAGCTAAGCTAGGGGTGGACCGCGGATGTTATATAAAAACTCCAACCTATTTAGCAATAAGTAAACTGGGATGTTATCAAAAGCTTTCATATAATCCACAAATATCGCGGCCACAAATTTATTAATTGCCGTCCAAGAAGAAACAAAGTCTGTAAGCTCGTAACAAGCTGTTTCGGTGTTATGATTTGGTATGAATCCATGTTGGTATTCATTAAGGATATTTTGAAACGTTTATAGAACAGTTTTTCAAATATTTTAGCGAAGGTAGATTGTGTAGAAATTGGGTGATAATTAAAAAAGGAAGAAGGATCACCCTTCTTAAATATTGGAGTGATACGAGATAATTTTAGAATAGATGGATAGGCGCCAGAAGTAATCGAGGGCTATTTTTTCGACCTCTAATGGAGTATAAAAAAAGACAAATGTGAATAACAAAATTAATTTTTGACATAGTCACTGTAGAGAATGAGACATTTGTCATACTGGTGGACGAGTTTTCCAATACCCTGTTCATAGAAGTTTGCCGCCAGTTTATTCATTGTGTTCTTGTTCCCATTAATCCTTCAACTAACCTCCCTGATCTTTTTTCCTCTTAGTTTATTTTCACAAATTTTGATATCTTATTATTCAATAAAAAAACCTTTTTTATCTTTAATTTTAATTGCATTTTATTTCACGATTCATGCTCGATCACGTGTGTTTATTTTAGCTACAACCCAAAAGATAAGTTGGCATTGAAACTATCTACAGCATAGATATATTGAAAGGAAAATTTGAGGTATCACTCAATTTACTGCGGTCACAAAACAATCTTGTTCACTATAGGATCACGTGTCTCAGAAGAAGATAGAGCTAGAGTGCTTTATTCACAATAATAATACCAATATGTTAATCTCAACTGGAATGGTGTATGTCAAAAAACAGGTCATCATATTACTCCAGAGGGGAATAACAAGGAGATTTGGTGCAATATTTATTACAAAGTATGAAAATATACATAAATTCAAAATTAATAAAGGATTTTATTTTTCGATCGAAAAGTTTTTATAAATGATAATCTAAAAATCATTGCAATAATTTTATACAAAAAAGAAATAAAAAGATTAATTGTATTTATAGGCTTGTCATTAAGTTCATACATAACTTCGCTGCCCAAATTCTGCGTCGATCATCATCTATAAGAAAGCCATTTCTCCCGCTGTTGGGAAACCTATTGCAGCAGGTTATAGTTTCATAAACGTTTTATAATTCAGAAGAAAATTACATCTGACGATGACTAAATACTGCTGAATAGCATCATATCGCATGGCATCTGCTAGTACAGTTAGCACATAATGGCGTCCATAAGTCACATGCTGGCTCTAACCAATCGTTTTTGACTACACAGTTGTCATATCTCTTATACATACAGGATCTCTAACTATCAACGTTAATAAAAAGAGGTTATGACACGATCCCAAGATGCATAGCATTATCCTCCATTTTGTTTCACACCGCTGGTTTCACATGCTGATTACAAGGGAAAACTGTCTCTCTTCTAACTTATAAAATTGCTTATTGAAAACTTTTTTGACAAATTAAAAAAATGGGCGGGTGTAGTGCCCCAAACTGCAGCTCTTTTTCAAGGAATGGTATTCGACTATTTAAAAAGAACGCTGTAAACAGTGGCTAATCAACTGTTGCCGAGATAAATGGGAACCAACTTCTTCTTCCCGGTTATGCGAGGTACGTAATTTTTAATATAAAATTAGTTGGAGATAATAAAATATTTATAAGTTAAAAATTTTTATATTACAATATAAATCAATTTCACATTAATTGTTTATTGGTTTCAATAAATTAATAATTTTTTTTTTTTAAATTCAAGATGAAATAAATTATATCAAGAACAGATGAAGGGTGGGGGGTTGATTATATGTATTTATTAAAAGGCTAGCTCGATAACTAAATAAGGTTTAACGTCGATTTGGAAATAAATAGTTTTCAAAATTGTCACTGATTGTAGGTCCATTTTGAACATAGTCAATTTGAGCAAAATAGACTGGACGGAAGAAAACTATTATAAAAAGATGCAATACCAACATTATTTAGTGTACCGAATCCTCCGAAGAAGTTGGAGAGTTCAAGACCACCTCCTAGAAAAAGAATAGTGAAGGTACTTTTACTGATTTCAAGTGAAGGTACTTTTACTGAAAATATATTTTCAGTGATTTCACCTTCTTCGATTTCAAGTGAAGGTACTTTTACTGAAAATATGTTTTAATAATTAAGATTTTAAATTAGGAATTTTGTTGTTTGGTGCAAATGAAATCATTGTTGACGTGCAAAAATTAACCAAACCAACATATTTCATGTTCTCATTTGATTCAGATAATATAGAAAACGAGATGCAATCTGGTCCTGGTGGAAGTGTAGTCGCAAATATAGAAACAAATGAAGTAGAAACAGATTTGGATAATGAGGTTGAAATCCTTAAAGATGGAGGTTGAAATGCTCAGAAAGAAAAACTCACAACTTTCATTCGAGGTATTTTTGAATGATATTTGTTTAAAAATGAACATAAAAAGCGAAGTTGAATGTTATTTCTCTCTTAATTTTCAGAAAAATCATTAATATAAATTGTTTGATATTTTCATAGTTTTTATACTTATTACTTTATTTGATGTATTTCAGTTTTGTGTTTCTTCTTTTTTTCTCAGATTAAAAAACGTCAACAAAGAGAACAGTGCATGACAAACAATTTAGCGAGATGCTTTCGACCAGACCAGGTGGCTTACTTCAAATAAAGTCTGTGAACAATCCGTATGCATGGTCTGAAGAGACAATAAAACATGCTCTGCAAATCCGCACAGCTACAGGTCATAAAGGATATGAACATTTACGATTAATAGGCTATCCATTGCCATCATATCGGACTTTATGCCGTCGAATTGAATCGACAGATTTTTCACCTGGCATATATGAAGAAACCATTTTATTGTTGGGACATAAACTTAAAGATGAAAATAGTACAGCAAGATGCTGTGTGTTATGCATAGATGAAATGCACCTGCTGCCATCCCTTGAATATGATAAAAGTTTGCAAGGTTACATTAGAAATGTATCGAAAGAGATCACACGCAATCCAACAGAAAGTTCAAAGCTTGCTACACATGCATGCACATTTGTATTAAGAGGCTTAACTCTTCATTGGAAGCAGGTTGTTGCCTATTTGCTTACTCCAGAGTCTACAGATGCAAAGTTAATGTGCAAATTTATAAATAGCCTGATAATGAAATTAGGAGAACAACAATTAAAAGTAGTTTGTATTTTAACAGATATGGGATCAAATAATACATCTTTATGGAGTAATCTTGGAATACATTCAATCTGCTCACAAAGTAACTACAAGCATTCCTCACCCTTTCTTTGAACAAGAAAAGCTTTTTTTTATGGCAGATGTTCCACATTTGCTGAAAAATGTAAGAAACTGCCTCATTAAGCAAGACATTTATCTGTCCAGTGATATTGTTACAAAATATAAATTACCTTCCAGAACAGTATCAATAAATTATATAAGAATGTTAATACAAGTTCAGGATTCAGCAGGACCAAAGTTAGTCCCAAAACTGACTAATAATCATGTAAATCCTAGCCAGTTTGAAAAAAATGCGTGTAAGTTATGCTACAGTTATATTTAGTCATACAACTGCTGCAGCATTGAAATTTTGTGCAAAAAATGGCATAATTCCAAATGAATGTCTTATTACTGCATGGTTTTGTGAGTTTTTTAATCACTGGTTTGATTTAATGAATTCTAGAAATAAAAGTGAAAGTTTAGAATTTGGTTCTCCCAAACTAAAAGAAAATATTCAATTTTTAAGAGAGGCAATAAACATTATACATGGGTTGGAATTTGAAAAGCGAATTTGTTATCCATACAAACAGGAATTATGTTGTCCATTACAGCTGTTTTAGAAATATTTGAAAATTATGTTATTAATGGTGAATTAAATTATTTACTAACCAGCTGGTTAACAACTGATTCTGTCGAAAATCTATTTTCTCAAATTAGAGGTGGTGGCTATATCCAGCCGTGCCCAATTAAATTTAGATATATGTTACGACTGATATCTGTTGCACAATTTCTGCATGTACCATCATCGCAACGGCATTCTTGTCTGCGTAGAAGGAATCACCGAAGATCATAGGTTGATTTAAGTATAGATGGCAGCGCTTACGCTTTATGAATCTGAGGGTATGACGCTATGGTCGAAATGAGGAGAAAATCTTGGCAATGTTAAGGATACTGTATAAGAACATGCATGTAAATTGTTCAGTTCCACAATGTTCGAACAACAATGTTAAAAACAAAAATCTCAAGTTTTATGGATTTCCTACAGATCAAAAAATTCAGTGAGGTTAAATGAGATGTCGTAGCCTAGACCAATATTTAGCATCGTCACTTTCGTAAATCGTAATTCATTATAAAATTTGCCACTGTTAGTCAATACTTGTTTATTTCCATCAGTTTTTGCTCCTATTAACTGAAGCTTTTCTTTCAAGTCTTTAACTTTCATCTTCGCTAAACTTTTGTAAATAAACTAGAACAAAATTCATAAACCATAGCAGATGCCATCTGGCAGATAGATTTGGCATTTAAATCAACCTATTAACATGGAAGAATAGAAGGAAGTGCCTCTCCTACACATCCAATGCTAGAAAATAGGTCATGCAATGCTAAAGCGATGCGATCACAGTGCGCCTGCTGGGAAACATGATGGCATGAAGACACACCCGATATAAACATGATAAGGAGCTGGTGTTAATATGGGTAGCTGTATATGATTTGATTGTAACTAAGAATAATATGGAATGAAGGTATTGATATAACAGATCGATTAGAGCAGCAACCAAGCTTGGCTGCTGCTGAATTTTTAAATAAATGAATTTCAATTTGAAAAAAAAAAAAACAAAAACAAAACTAAACAAAAAAAACCTTGCTATAAAATTTGTTAATTTATTAAAACTAAAAATAAAAATATGGTTGGCTGACGTCATGTCTTGATTTTTTTTATAAAACTGATTGTTAATTTGCAATAAAACTAAAAAAGCAATATTTTTGTGAATGCTAACATGTGAATGCTAATGAGGCAGAGGCTCAATGGTCGACTTTTACCACATAAGGTCTCATAGGCAGCATCAAATATGTGTAAGGTTTTGAGGATTAATTAGCCAGAATTAGAATATCCAGATCGATTATGCAAATGAGCTATTTTATATTTGCGTTCATGATTGTCTATTTAGATTCAGATTTTAAGAGTTTATATAACGTTTCAGAAGAATTTAATACAAAGAAGAATTAAATAGCGCTTATTATTTATCTTGAGTATTTTTTATGCGTGGGTTTAAAGGTTGCTAAAGACAGCCAGTTTTAGACGCTTGTCAAGACAGAGAAAGAAAGAATCATTTTACACATCATTGTTTTGTTTGAAAGAATCGTCTTCAAGGACTGAAAAAGCATTGCTTAAGTTGGATAGTAGAATTCAGAGAACCGGATGACTGAAGATAGAAAAAACAAGAAAGAGAAGGTAAGATTTGGACTCTGATCTAACGGGAGCAAGAGATGAGAAATGATCACGTGAATGCCAGAGAGTTTGTTAATATAGAATCAATTAGGAAAGGTAGTCACAAGTTTGATTGACAGGAGGATTCACATTTTTTGTGATGGTTAACCCGCGTGTAATTGGCTATTGAAAATCGAAAGTGTCGTTAGCAATTCTAAGAGAAAGAGATAGTGAGTAGTTGAAATGTGACGATTCTCGTAGCCAGGTGTGCGGAGCATCAACTCCCGTTTTAGAATTAATTCGGTTTCTGTCTGGAAATATAACTATTTCCAGATGGGAAATTTTAAATTGTATTATTAGCTTAGCTCAGAGTTCAGCTTAGTTTAAGTTCAGTTGTTAGTTACGTTAGTTCGAGTTTCGAAGAAATATAAGCGTTCCCGTTAAGATGAAATCAGCTCCAAAAATTTAAAGAATGCATGGATTATAAGTGATATTTTCAAGAATGCGATCTAAGCCCCGAAAGGTACCATGTTCCAGTGTTAAGGCAGATCCAGAAATGACCCCGAGACGACTTCTCTACTAGCCACTACAGAGAGGAGTCCTACTCCCCTGAGACGATCCGATGACGCCTGAGAGAGAGATGACCCCCGCTGAGCGGACAGTTTCGAGAAGACATGGTAGCCTATTTCCAATTAATGTCTCAGTGGCCATTCATTTTATCAATCCTATTCTTTATCACCATTTCTGAGTACACAAATTTGGGAAAGGAACATTTAATATTATTATATAATGGGAAAGACCGATACACGTAAATAAAGGGTCGATATTAGTTTCAGATTCAACTTATTAGTTGCTGAATCCCTTCAAGGTTTTATTGATTCATTTATATCGTTACATACCTAACAATTTACATAAGTTAAAATACACAGAATCCTGAGTCAAAATATGAAAGTTATTATTCTTGGATAATTATTAATTCAATGCTACCCACGTTCACCTGAAATCATAGAACATACGTTATTATAAATAAATTGTTATTGTTAAGAAGAAAGACATACTTCTCAGTTCGTATTGATTATCTTTA
The DNA here is from genome assembly GCA_023313115.1 of Rhysida immarginata. Taxonomy (NCBI): domain Eukaryota; kingdom Metazoa; phylum Arthropoda; class Chilopoda; order Scolopendromorpha; family Scolopendridae; genus Rhysida; species Rhysida immarginata. Next base: position 6,416 of record JAHWFO010030608.1, on the reverse strand, counting down.
TTATTGATTCTGTATTTTGTAACTATGTAAGAAACTGTTCAGTCATTGTCACGGAACGTACCATTAATTTGGACAACCCATCGTAAGATTTAAATTACTTATCAGAAGTAAATTCTAACATTCCGAAATTGCAGATATTCAATTATTACATTTTTTTACAATCTTTTAAATGTTGCAATCTGATTTATGTGTTTCATAACATTATTGAGTATTCATTAGTTATCTGAACATCACCGTTACCTTAAGTCATTATTTGTTTAAACATTGTATCCTTAAGTTAATTGCGCAATGCATGACTGATACAAATTATTGTTATACCAGAGTCTGATAATTATTGTTCTGTAACTCGTAATTAACCGAATTCACAATTTGATATATTTCTTTTACTATTTACCCTATTAGCAGATTACCTAGTATTATAAGAAATCATGTTTAACTGCTGATGTTTTATCTTGAACAAGATTGATACAGTCTAGTCTTTATTTCAAATTAAATTATCCATTATAGAACTTAACTTGCACTAATTGGACTTCTTTTCTGAAATTCTTTATTGTTATGTCTTTACCAATTTACACTACCATTCATTATTATTGTTTATATGCTCTTTGTTAATTGTTGAATAAACCTTTTTCTAATTGTTAAGACCGTTTCAAGTGCCTATTTCTTTCCTCTTTGGCTGACCCTGTGTGCAGAGGTATCTAGTATGTAAGTGGGAAAATCAACCTATTTATAAATTACGAGGCATGTTTTTTAAGTAAGTACCGTTTTGCGATTCCGCCGCCGCAGCGCTACGGTCGGCGTTCCGCGCATGCGCGCTGGTTAACTACATCTCTTGTCTACGCACTGACGCCATTACAGTCTGATTCTTCATTGTATACGTTGTTTACTGAGTGTTTAAGATGCCTCCGACAATCGTGAGTCCCGCCGATTGTGAAGTACGGGCTGTTATACGATTTCTTAGTGCTAAAGGCGTAAAACCGATCGATATTCATCGTGAGATCTGAAGTGTACGGACAAAACATTATGAGTGATGGAATGGTAAGGAAATGGGTGAGAGCATTTAAAGATGGCCGCACAAATGTGCATGATGAAGAACGGAGTGGGCGTCCTTCGGTCGTTAATGAAGATTTGGTGCAGAAAGTGGACGAAAAGGTGAGAGAAAACAGACGCTTTACAATTTCATCATTGTGCGACTGCTTTCCTCAATATTCTCGTAGTGTTTTGTATCGCATTGTGACCGAGAGCTTGAATTACCGGAAATTGTGTTCACGTTGGGTTCCAAAAATGTTGACGGATTTGCACAAAACCCAACGTTTAGGCAGTGCATTGACTTTCCTTGAGCGGTACCACAATGAAGGTGAAGATTTTTTAGACCAAATTGTTACTGGTGACGAAACATGGGTGGCCTACGTCACACCAGAATCGTAACAACAATCCATGGAATGGCGACATTCATCATCACCCAAAAAAGTGAAGTTTAAGCAAACAATTTCTGCCCGGAAAATCATGTGCACAGTTTTTTGGGACAGAAAAGGAGTATTGCTAGTGGAGTTTCTGCCTCGTAATGAGACAATCAATGCAGCGTCTTATTGTGAGACATTGAACAATCTGCGTCGTGCAATCCAGAACAAAAGACGTGGCAAGTTGAGTAAGGGTATCGTTTTGCTGCATGACAATGCCCGTCCACATGTGGCTAATCGGACCAAAGATCTCATCAAATCTTTTAAATGGGAAACTCTAGATCATCCTCCATACAGCCCTGATCTGGCGCCCAGCGACTACCATTTGTTCCTGCACTTGAAGAAACACCTGGGTGGTCAGCGTCTTCAAGACGATAACGAAGTCAAAACATTTGTGATACAGTGGTTAACAAGTCAGGCGGCAGAATTTTATGAGGAGGGTATTCAAAAACTGGTGCCACGTTATGACAAGTGCCTCAATATTCACGGAAATTATGTAGAAAAGTAGATTAAGGTACAGGCTTTCATGTAAAAATAAAATTATTGCGATATCTTTGCACGTCTTTTTTTAATTCCAAAACGGTACTTACTTAAAAAACATGCCTCGTACTTTGTGAATTGTATAATTCACTGGCACAGTCTAATTTATAATTAATTACTCGACCATAGTCTATGAATACTATCCCCCGGAACCTTACATAACTGGCGCAGTGCGACAGGATATCAGAATATTGAAGGACAAACGAAATTTGTTTAAAACACGATTTGATTAGCATATTCAAATAAGAGAATTTATGTTATCTGCATACTTATTAGCATTATTTGCATGTTTTACTTTTGTTAAGTATTTAGTAAGATAAATTTAAGTAACAATAAGTTAGGTCATAGATTTTAAGTCCAAGACGAAAGAAAGGCACTAATGGTGTTTTATTACATTAATGAGAATCTATCAAAATAAGTCAAGATGAATCAAGCCCCTCTGTTACAAATGATTGTAACAGAGGGGCGAAATAAAGCCATTTGTTGGATCTACGGATCCCGAAGAATTCTTTCTAAGGTTAGATGAGGTGGTAAAGGTAATGAATTGGGGAATAGAAACAAAATATAATGTTGCAAAAATCAAGCTGGCAGGGGATGCGCAATTTTATTGCAGAGAAGATGAAGAAATGCGATCAGTAAATACTTATGAAGCATTAAAAAGAACGATTTGGGAAAGAGAAAAAAGGGGGAAATGAAAGTTTATTCATAGAATGTAGACAAAGTGTACAAGAATCAGTACGCCAATATGCGACCCGTTTGCAGAGCTTAGGAAATAAAACAAAGTACAAGATAGTAGGAGAAGGAGCACAAGTAGAGATAAAGCGTGCTTATGCGCAAGAAATTTTGGAGAAACGAATTTTAGAGCATATTGTAGAAGGATTGTTACCACCATTGAGAAGAGTTGTACTGCTTAGAAAACCGGAAACCTTAAAACAAGTTATAGAGCAAGCGGAGGAAGAGGAAGAAATCATTAAGAAATGGGGTTTAGAGGGGTATGTATTGAATCCAATTGGGAAATAAACAGGAGTATCATTGAGCCCGGAGGTAGAGGAAAAGATAAGTAAACGAATGGAGGAAAGATTGCGTAAAAAAGAGAGTATGATAAATCAAAGAGAGCGCACAGAAGGCAAAAGAAGACTGAGTGAATATTACCGACTGGCCGCACGGAGAAATCCGCCGCGACAAGGCTGAGGTTCGACCGCAGAGCGAGGATGAGGAATGAGAAGAAAGCGCACAGAGCTAATCTGCCACCGTTGCCATTTACCTGGTTATAAAAGAAGGGATTGCGCAAACAAGGCATTTCATAGACTAGAGTGTCTGTTCTGTAATAAAGAAGGCCATACTATTAGATATAGTGAAAAAAGGTTACAAAGAGAGCGGAACAAGGAGACTAAATTACAACAAGTGAATGTTAAGATAGTGAAAGAGCAGGCTACCCAGACAAAAGAGCATGCAAGCAGCCCCCCTCCTGATAGAAGAGAAGAGAAGGAAGTGGATGGAAGAGAAACTTTACATATGGTACATATTTCAGAAGATCCAGGGGAACTGATTAAAACTCTTGGTTGATAGTGGAGCAAAACTCTTGGTTGATAGCACAAAAACTGATTAGATTGGGATATAAAGTAACTGAAGTAGATGAACTTGCTATAAAATTAGTTGGAGTAACGGGGCATAACTTCCCCACTACTGGAATATATTTAATTAAATTCAAGTTTAGCAACAAAAAGTATACGTTAAAATGTTACATTTGGAAGTGAAGAGAAGAAATACCGTATCAAGCTATATTAGGCAGAGACGCCCTCTCCAAATATGGATTTGTAATCAATTTCCAAAATAGATTGTTACAAGCAAGGGATAATGAAATCCCACTCATAGGCCTTAAACCCATATCAGATTTTAGAACTAGTACCTCAGAGATTTCAAACATCAGAGCGTTCGTGGATACCGTTCCTGTTCGTAGTAAAAGCAAAATATCCATCCCCCCCATTCAGAGTCTGTTTGTGAAGGCAGGTTGGCAAGTCCAGACTATAGGGAGCGTATTGGAGTATTAGAACCGAAGGATCTTTCTGAGCCAGGGTTGTTAACAGCTAAAGTATTGGTCAAGGTTTCACAAAGTGATACAGTCCCTAAACGAACATTAAATTATTCTGGAGAGACAGTCACAATACAAGCAAATAAAACTATTGGGCACCTGAGCGAGGCAGAGGAAGAGAAGGGTGAATTAAGTTCCTCCATAGTGGAAGGAAAATAAACTAAATTAACAAAAGAAAAATTCCTGAAATTGTTTCATTTAGAGCATTTAACCCCTGATAAAAGAGTACCCTTAGAAAATTTGTTATACGAATTCGAAGGTGCATTTTCGCATCATGAGTGGGATTTGGGATGTTGAAAAATTGAGCATCACAAAATTGATACCTGTTCCTTCCCCCTGTAGCTCAGCACCCTTACAGAATTCCTTATTCGCAGCGAGGTATCATGAAGGAAAAGATAGACAACTTGTTAAAACATCAGGTCATTGAACCCAGTGCAAGCCCATGGAATGCACCAGCATTGTTAGTTAAGAAGAAGGATGGGTCCTATCGATTCGTTGTCGACTATCGTAAATTGAATAAGGTTACAACAGTTGATTCTTTTCCCCTAACCAACGTGAATGAAACTTTGAATCAGCTAAGAAAAGTGAAATATTTCAGTGTATTGGATGTGAATCAAGGTTATTTTCAGCTCGAAATTAATGATTCCGAAAAGACATCGTTCAGTACTCCCGACGTAAAGTTTGAGTTTAAGCGATTGCCTATGGGTTTGAATAATTCACCAGCATTATGGCAAAGAACAGTCAATTTCATAGTCAGAGACCTACAGGACCATATCCTCTGCTATTTAGACGATTTCATAACATTTAATGAAACATTTTCTGAACATTTAAATAGTCTAAAGGTGTTGTTTATCAGGTTACAGGAAGCGAATCTCAAACTCAAACCCCGTAAGTGTCAATTTCTCAATGACAAAGTTAAATTTCTAGATCATGTTGTCTCGGAGCACGGTATTGCTCCTGATCCAGAGAAAATAACAGCTGTAAAAAAATTCCAAGGCCAAAGAATGTTAAAGAAATTCAATCTTTTTTTAGGATTGGCAAATTACTATAGAAGGCATGTGAAATCTTTCAGTGCCATTGCAAAGCCTTTAACTGAATTAACTAAACTAGACACACCTTTCATTTGGTCAGATGAAGTAGAGAAAACATTCCTAACCCTTAAGCAACTCTTAGTTTCAGCGCCAATATTAAAAAGTCCTGATATTTCTAAACCATTCATAGTTGCAACAGATGCTAGTTCCTAAGCATTAGGTGCAGTCTTATCCCAGCGCTTCGATGGAAAGGAACACCCCATTGCGTATTGCAGTTGATTACTTAAGAAAAGTGAATTGAATTACTCAGTTATAAAAAAAGAGTGATAAGGAGTAGTGTATGCCAGTAAACAATTTAGAGTGTACTTGTATTAATCCAGATTTATATTACAGACCGATCATCATCCTCTTTCTTGGTTATTCAATCTCAGATACCCTGCTTTGAAACTTGCCCGCTGGATGTTAGCCCTAGCCGAATATAATTTTGACATTGTTCATAAGCCCGGCATCAAAAACACAAATGCCGATGGCCTCTCACGAGTTCCTATTTCTGCAATAGCAGAGTATGAGCCGCTGTTATGTAAAGAAGAGATAGCTCGAGAACAAAACTATAGAGGAAGAGTGGAGAGTATTTCAAGGGCATAGGCGTGAAACCTCTCCCCCCGATTGGCCAGACAAAGAAGAGAACTTCTTCCTAGATGATGATGAGCTGTTATATCACTTCAAGAGATCGCAAGATGTGAGCAGGTTGTTATTTCGAATAGTTTAAGAAACCACGTCTTGTATCTGTATCACGATATTCCTTCTAGTGGTCACATAAGATCAAAGAAGATGCGAGTTGTAGTGTATTTTCATATGAAGTAAGACAAGATGACACTGAAACGTGTGTAGGCTTGGAATCCATTTATTAGAGTGTAAATATATATGATAACAAGGACAATATATACAAGAGAAGATTTCATTACAAAAGTATAGAGGGTGCCAACAACAAGGCTAATGTAATATAAAGAATACATTACATCACTTGCCCCTAAAAGAAGGGATTTACCGAAAAGTATTAAATACGAATTAACTAAATAACAAAGTCATTTAAGTTCTTTGGAAGACGACGCTCTCGCCTCGGGCGTGAAGCAGTAGGATTTGAAGATAAAACAGCAGTAGATTCTGAACATGACTCAGGAGTATACGTCTCATTAGGAGTTTGTGAAAGTATAGAATGTTGGTTATTAAGCTCTGCAGGTATACTAGGTAAAGAATCTATTCTTTCTTCCACTGATGGTAGCATCCATATGT
>JAHWFO010030603.1:6487-44986 GCA_023313115.1 Rhysida immarginata | reverse complement strand
GTCATCTTTCCTAAGTAGTGAAGAACTTTTGGTTTGGTAAGTGCTGCTATACCTCCCCCTTTGGTTGAGCGAGAGTTAAGATATGTATGCTTGTTTCGAGATAGCGTAATAAAGTTATTGTTCAATAGTGTCTCACACATACCCATTAGATCTGCTTTGTGTTCTAATAATTTAAAGTCCTCCCAATTCGCTAATAGTCCACGGATATTCCAACTTAAAATTTTTAGTTCGAAGATGCTTTCTGTATACTACCCTTCGACATCTCCAAATTTTTTTCCTTCCACCATTCTGTGAGGTCCACGTATAGTTCTTCAGTTATTAGGTTTGAGTCTTTTAATCCTGATAAGGTATTGTCTAAGGTTTTTTTATTATTTTCAGGAGTGCAGTTTTCAGTTAAGGTGGGGAGTAGGACAATTTTAATAATCCTTCCCACCAGCGTACTTAGATAATTATTAAATTTCTTGACTTTTTCATCATTTTCCAGATTTTCGCTTTCGATACCGCTCATTGCCTCTGCAGGAGTCTTCAGTGTGCGTCTTTCATGATCAGCTCTCAGTATGGGTCTCTCGTGATCGCCTCTCAGTGTGGGTCTCTCGTGATCGTTGTCAAGGACAGTCTTACCTTGGCCTTCTCCCTGTAAGGGCTTTGCATAATTTTTATAATTAGAATTAATTCGATATTGCTGTATATTATTTCTTGTTGAAGTGCCGTCAGTTTTAGATCTGTTCAGTTGTGAGTGTTTAAATTCTGCGCTTTCATTTTGTACATATTCCTTTCTTTCTAGGATCTTAATGGGCTTTTCTTGAGATTCGATTAAATCAGTATGTCGACTTCGTGAGTTGTTAGCTACTTCCGCATATGATCGATTTTGCTGAGGGAAAAAACCTTCTTTTTCAACAATACTCCTAGCTTCAGGGTAAGATAGATATAAGTTCATCATCTTAATTTTTATTTCTTGCTCTACTTTGAAGGTGGGGCATCCACGGTAATAGGGGGAGTGATTGTTTTTGCAGTTAGTGCAAATAAAATCAATAGCAGTGCAATCATTTCTAGTGTGATCAATATCTTGACATTTGGAGCATGTTCGATTGTTGTGACATTCGGTTTGAAAATGTCCAAATCTGTGGCAGTTTCTGCACTGGGTAGGACTTGGGATATGTTTAGCTATCGGAAAGGCCTGATTTTCAAAGAGCATTTTATCCTTTAATTGAGGAGTATTAAAATAAATTATTATTTTGCAATATCGGGCGTCAGCATATGGGGGAGGAATTTTCCTGATTTTGTTAATGTGGTGACCAAGGTTGGAGTTGGATTTAAGCTCATCTTCAGTGACATCAGTTCGGATGCCATAAATATATCCCACGCTTTGTGTGAGGAAATTAGGAACCTCAAAGCTGAGATGGTATTTACCAATATTATTGAAGCCAGAGCATTTGGAGGCCTGTTGCTTATTGAAGAACTTGATCAAGAACTTTCCACTTCTTAGCTTATTAATTTGTTCAACATTTCCTACAAGAGACGTAATTATTTTTCTGAGAAAGCCACAAGAGAATGTTTTTAGGTCGACTCTAGACAATTTCCCGTTTTGGTCTTCTTCCTGAACTTCAACAAGAAGCCAGGGGCGAGCTGCAATCTGAATATTTTTTCCAATTGCAGCTGATTGCTGATCTACTGATATATTATTTTTGCTGGGGTAAGTCTTCTTTTGTTTAGAAGCTCCCAGGACAGGAGAATCAGATCTCATGTCTGTATTTCTATTATCATCATAGCTGTTTCGGGTATCGGTATGGTGGATTGCTTTTGAGGGGCCTGCTGTCGGATCTATAGCTAATCGCTTATTAGGTCCGGCTTCAGCTTCGTTTGCTGGGGTGTTGTTAAGGCCATTATTATTATTTTTATCATCATATGCACTTACATTTTGACTGGTTGCGTTTTCAATTTCTCTTTTTCTGTTTTTTCTATCTCCCTTAGTATCTTTATGCTTATCTTCATCGCCGGGGGAGTCTTTCCCCATGTCTACTGTTCTATTTCGTCGTTAGTTATAGAGGAATGACGGAAATCTTAACTTTGCAGAAATATTCTTTATCCTTGTCAAGGTAAGTTGGCTGGTTTTGTTTAATCTAATATTTGTTGGTAGTCCAATTGGTTGTTTTTAATTAATGGTTTAGGCTTAATAGATCTTTTTGGAGAGCGGATTCACGCAGCTTCATGCAACGGCTCCGCCATCTTTTTTTCTCATCTGTCCTCTAGTGTAGTTTATATGCTTGATAAAGCCGGGAAAAAATGGCGAAACTAGCCAGAAACTCTGTTCTCCCTGTATTGTATTGTAAAGTCTCTACCAATTTCGTTGATAGAAACAATGCTAAGGACCCATTTTGTTGATTTTAATAAAACGTTAACTGAATGCACTTTTCAAAAGGATTACACGACACTTGCATGTCAACATCAAGAAACAAGCCTGTGTATAAATTTGAATACATGGACAAAAAGCCCTAGAACAGACAACCCAGCTGACATATCCCCCATAAATGTGTGCGTGCAAACAAAAAGTCCCAGAACAGGCGACCCTATGGACATATTCTTCATAGATGCATGTAAGCGGACAAAAACTCGGACGGAGAAATTCAGAAGTAAAATGTGGACAAATACCCCAGTGACAGCGAAGGTTCAATGAAGAAAACTCCAGCAAAATTTGATAGAGATGCTTATGGACAAAGGAAAGCCATTAGTTCTTGTTTAGCCTTTTGGTGAACTTTATTCAAGTAAGCTTTCTTATATTGGAAAGGTACTTGAAAATTATTTGCTAAATTTGTAATTAATTGGACCGATCCTCTTATCTCTGTATTTTGTTATCTGGTTATTGATGATTCTATTTATCTTTTGTAATGTTAACTTACCCTTTTTGCCTTGAATTCGAAAAACGTTGACTCATGACCGGCACCGGAAGCATTGTGTCTACGTCAGTGCAGCTACTAGGTGATCCCAGCATTCAGATTAGCTTGGGACATAAAAGAACCCCCTGGTCCAACAGGCGGTCATTCAAAGCTGAGCTCTCATTCAGGACAGGTCGACCAGTGGAACTTTCTACTAGGCAACGTCATGAAGGGATTCCAAGGCAGTTAAAAAGAAAAGGATTCCAAGTTAGTTTGTTTTTCTCTACTTTTGCTGTTAGTTAGCTTTCTCGAACCCTTCGCACTTATGTTTGCACCGAATTATGAATTCCCTTCTTTAATTGTTATTCCATGGGATAGATAAATGTAATGATCAATGTTAACATTTCTGTGTTAGTGATGAATGTAACCTTATACGGATTTATATGACATATCATGAAATTGTAAAAATTTTCATCTACTCTGATCGATCTGGTTCATTTTCCAAATCTATCACAACCCACACAATTACACATGCTTATTGAGTAATGGAAGAAAGAGGTTCCGTCAAGGAGATTAATACACACCCCCTGTTTTAACTATGGCTGTAACAATAGAGTCTTTGTATGGCTAAGTGTGCTCAAGTTTTTTCCTTTTTGTGGTTTATTTTGAAAGAAACAATATGTTGCGCTTTCTTATTTTGCAAGCATCAATATCTTGCACAGCAAGTGGAAATAGTTTCGGTTCGAAATGAATCAACACAATTCATGTTAATGATTTGTATTAATTCTTAGCATCCGAATTAAAGCAGATGAATCATGGAATCAATAAATGGAATTTTTAAATACATGATAATTGAATGACTCATCACTAAAATACTCTGTTCAAGAACTAGTTCGATTTAACATTCATTCGAAGGCTGAGAACATAAATTGATAATAAACTAGAACTTACAATCAGCTGCTGTAAAATTAGGAAGGGAATCCATTAAATCTTGAATGATGCTGCAGTAATACTAGAATGGAGTGACCCTCATGCCCTTGACAATAACATCCGATAAGTGGCATGGGAATAGCATCAAGTGTTCGCGGCTATAATGAAGCAAGTCCTCGTAATAGTGTTTCTCATATTTCTTCAGAAGGTGAACTGCAAATGAAGTAAAAACAGAATTTCAACGAACGTCAATTGGTGGATCAAGTGCAATAAAATTTTTCTAATAAAAAAGAAATAAAAAAATAATGGAGACAATGCTCCATAAGGAAAATATTTTTCATCTTAATATGTTCTACAAAAGGTCAATCATACATACGGGATACAAATAGAAATCAGCGTATTCAAATATGCAAATTAGTTAGGCAGTCAAGAATTATGGGTAATGAAAATCTACCAATATAACTATGTGGACAATGATTTTGTTGTTTATTAAGTGAACAATGCCTCCTAACCTAGACCCATGAATAGAAAGGGTATGTGACAGCTCTTTACGAAGAAAAATATTCATAGATTATCAAGCGAAGTAAAGGCAAGGGCTACACACTTTCAAAGAAGTCAGCAATCAACATTATCAGCACACGTGGCAAACCCGGGAGGCACAAAAGATGGGGCAGCAGAAGGCTCCAAAGAACTACCCCAAGAAAGTTTGATCTAAGGCTCTATTTGAAAAGGTGAGCAGAATGGTCACATGGAGAACCCTCCCACAGAGAAGGCAGTTCCTTGAAGTTAGGGATATCTTTGGCAACAGTTAATAAAATAATCAACAGGAGTTTGAACTTAAGAAAAGTTCATAAACCCCGATTTCATAAGCTATTGCCACGTCATATCACTAAGAGGAAGGGGTCTTGCAGAAGGCTTTACAAAAAGTACCTGGCAGGAGATAAGTGGAAAAAATTATCACTGTTGATGAAGTATAGCTGTATTTATCAGACTGTTGCCAAAAACGGGCTATATGTTACAGAAAACTTGATGGAACGGGCAGTTCAGGATGGGTCAAACAATGCAGAGAGAGTTTTCCGAAAGATTTCTTGGTGGTGGTGGGATTTTGTTACCGGGATTCCGCACATCATCAAGAGAATGTCCTCAATCCCTTATTTTGAGAGGAGTTCAAGACTTTAACAGCCAAACACATGAAACCATATGTTCAAATTGACCTGGGCATTATGACCCAATTGACGACAGAAACCGGAATAATAGAAATTCCATTCGAGGACATCACAGTGAAGTCGCGAAGTGTAATTATTGGTTTGAAAAATGGGGGGATTTATCAATTGCTAAGAAGAGAAGTTCAGGTGGTGCATTTCTGAAAAAGATATTTTCACTTCTCTGTGCATTTTCATTGAACAATGATCACTTTAGCTTTCCAGTATTTCTAGTGCTTGGCTGTCTCGGAACTTTTACCAATAAACCCCTCCCTTTTATCCCTAATATATTCTAATATGCAATTCACTCACCTATGCTACCTTTATACCGGAGCTGATTTCTGATACTAAATGAAACCACATGTTTTTCATATTCGCGTTCTGAATCTCCCAAAATCTGTTGAAAAATTGAAAAGAAAAGTTTGAAAACACAAATTTTGATAATAACAACTAAGAAGTTTTCTTTCTTTATTCCTTAAGAACTTTAACTTTATTAAGTCATTATATGCAAGTGCTCCTCCAAATAAAGATTGCACACGTGCACTAAAAGGAAACATTGAATTTATCCTACTATAATATCCCATCCACCACAGAGAAACTGGTCATAATAACGTGGCTTGACTGTGCAGTTTTTCTATTTGTAAATGTCTAACCTGTTTTATGTTTGCTGGAAGTTTTGACCACGTGTAGTTTTGTCGAATATGAAATTCTACGTCGGTGTTCATCTTTTCACTTTCATCACTGATTCAACTAAGAAAAGAGGAAGCAAATATTATGTAATTTTTAGATAGCATAAAAACCAGTTCTTAACCTTTTTTAACCCACGTAGCACTAAATAGCATTTTTATATGTCATTATTATTAATCATTAACTATGAAATCATTATTAACTGCTTCTCTAATGTTTTCTCATAAAAATTATTGAGTAAGTAATCTTTACAAAAAAGAATAAGAGTGTCATGTAACAGTAACGATATTCCAATTCCCTGCACTAAGGTTTATTGACTGTCACATGCATATCAGAAATAAACCAAATTTTGACAGTTATAAATTAATAACTAAACATTGAGGAACCAAACGTTTTTACTAAATTAGAAAAGACAAATGCCTCAACATACCAAAAATTCCACCAAAATAAATCAACTAATATATTCTATTATTGACTATGATAAATACCTTGTTCCAAATAAATGAAAGCAAGAAAACCATGATGAACGGGGAGCTTAGCCCCCGAAATGTACATCTGGGACATTAAAAATTCTTTGGTGGTTTAGTGCTCTCTTGCTTTCATTTATTTGTGTCCACGGTTTCTGGCTTGTTTCGTTTGAAACCTTGTTCCGCTTACAATTAATAAACTTAAATTCCATTCATAAAACATACAATGTACAAACGTTTTCCTAGAGCCTTAAAAATCTTAAAATTTGTTTAAAATTCTTGATGGGATAATATTTTTACTGTGGGACATGGATAAAAGTTATTGAGTGTGGCTGCACTCATCATGAGATCAATGACTGATAACTCTCTCTGGAAAAAGTGAATGTTGCATAGTCCTTGGGTTTTGTGTCCTTGGTCCCGTATCTCTCTAGTAATCCAAGGACTATGCGACATTCACTTTTTCCGGATACAGCATATACAGGATTATGAGATACTTCAAGACATAAGACTTGGGCGTGGTGTTTTGCACATCTGAAAATGCCAAGTGGATCTTGAACCCACCCCATTAACACAACGATGAACATATATTCCAATGAACAGGAGTTTACAAGCTGTGATGCTCGAACTGAGGCTGTCTTTGTGGGATCCATGTCTGGATCGTTCCCAGAACGATTCAAGGAGCATCACCGTTCCTGGAGAAATGGTGATTGAAAGTCGGCCTACGTGGACCATCCCATCAAGGCTGGGCACCACATGCTCCCAATGGAAGAGTGCATGGGGATCCTGTGGAAGGGAGTCGACAGAGGCAGGATCTTATTGAAGGAAGAGATGGAAATCAGAAGGCACCACAACCGAGATGACATCATCCTCCTGAATGGTCAAACCAACTATGAAAGAGAAGGCATAATTGGATTAGCTTTTACCAGCAAAGAACTTGTACCCAAATGCGAACAGCATAGTGTGATCAGTTTATTTTGAAATGTCGTGCTTTTTTTATGATTCTGCAGTTTTAAATTCATTGTTAATTAAAACGAAATTCATTGAAAATCAATTCTGTTCCAGCTCTAAACAGGCCTATTCTGGTAAACTTTAAGAACAACAACCACGACAACCAGACTGGGTAAAACCGTAGAAGGAATGAAAATTTTTTAAAACATGAGTAAAAATACCATTTTAAACTTCACAAACAATATACAAATTACACTTATAACACATTAAATGACGATCATCTCCTATAAATAGTGAAACAATAAAATATACGACAGAAACTTAACACGAAACGTAAAAATGTCATTTGCAGTAAGCAGACATCGCCACGAAGTTGGTTGATAGCAAATGCAGCATTCTTATTTCACACATTTGCCACTTCACCTGATTTTTGCATTAATTACTACGGAATAATCACACTTATTAAGTCTATTCGTCATGCCTGATAACTTTGGGACCTTCATAAATGACGTGGTCAATTTAGGGGTTTGGAGGGGGAGGTTAGGATTTAAATATTTATGACCACAAAAGAGAGAAAGGGGGATCAAGTAATGACCAGCTAGTCAAATTAATTTTGAACTCAATCAAAAATCAGCATTTGAAAATTTGTTCTTCATTAAAAATCGGCATTAGTTAGGGGATAAATGATTTCTCTGACCAAATATAACCACCAATGACCAAAAAGGTAAAAGAAAAAAAAATTGACCACAACGTTTATTAATGATCTGGTCAATTTAAACTTTTTTCTGTGGGGCCAGATAGGTATAGTCCAAGTTAAACTGGCAATTATTCCAGAAAACATTTGACCTGCCATAAGGGATTGAAGTAGACAGTGCTTGACAATGTTATATGCAATTTCAATGACCATATCGACACAGGTCATCTCAGCTGTGGTGGACATTTAAATGACATCATCTTTCACCTTTTAATTGTATTCGATATTGCGTTAATTAATTTGAAATAAGGAAATAAAAATTTTACCATGCAATTTATTTTTCTATAAAAGAACAACAACTCAAAATCATTTTTGGAAAACTCTTCATTAGGAGTTTTAGCAGAAACTACTTCTAAGACTGCACGCTTGGTCTGTTATTTATTGGCCATCCACCGTTTCCGCAGTAACTTTAAGGCAGGTTAACCTTTTAAAATTCTATTTTCAGAAATTGGACCATCAAGGTCTTAGCTTGGCTGTGTCAATTTTTCAGGCTTTTTCGTGGACCTCTTCAAGTCGAATTCACATGCTAAAAGAGTGACTGTAAAGAATACCAAGATAAGGACATGTCATATAAACATTGATTCGTCAAGAATAAACACATTATTTTCTGTTTATCTTGTAAATATTGTTAAAGTGAGCACACCCACGTGACGATTGCTTTGTTGACGCACGATTGCTCATAATCTATATAATTAAGTAGTGGAAGAATGAAGCTATTTATTGGTCTGTCCCCATCTTGATTTCTACATTTTTTGAGGTAGAAGATTGAAATTCGGAATGCAGCTTACTATGGGCACGTCCACCTTCACTATGTAGTTTGCTTGTGATGGTTGCACTGGGGTCGGAGTCAGAGGGGACAAAAGTGCTATTTAGGTATGTAAAGGAGTGAAATTCAGCATCTAGATTCCTCTAGGCAAGATCTACATTCCTATGAAGTTAGGCCAAATTGTTCCAGTAGGGTCAGAATTGTGGAGATAGGGGTTAAATAATGCAGACAAAGGAGTAAAAATTGATGACCACAGGTTTCGCTCTTGCCTATAGTTTACTTGGAGGAATGAATTTCTTAATAAAAGGAATAAAGGTCAAAATGATATGGTAGCATATACTTTAATTGCCTTACGTATTTTGGTTTACACTATCTTCGGAGGCTGGTATAGCTACAAAGATTTAGCTGGTTTACATAGAGTGGAATAATAATAGGTGCTAAGTTTGGTGGATTGTATGATGAGAACGGCAGACTTAATAGAGAGCAGTTGTAATGTCATTTGTCTGCTTCAATGAGGAGGTCAAGAATGTCATCTCTTTCGAAGGTGGTCTGATTATAAGGTATGGTGTTAATAAGTCTGATTAGGTCCGCCATTCTCATCATACAATTCACCAAAGTTAGAGCATATCATATTATTATTATTCCACTGTATGTAAACCAACCAGCAACCTTTACCTTCTCCACTTTTGTATATAAACCCTGGCCATGGCCAGCTAAATCTTTGTAGCCTCCGAAGATGGGGGGAGATTCTAGAAATTGAGGCGTCGACTACTTAGGTCATTTTGCACCTTTTACACAAGCTATATCTGTATGCAGCCCGGGACAAACACAAACATCCATGCCCACGTCGGGATTCGAACCCACAGCCAGGCGGACTCAAGAACTAGAAAGCCTACACCCTAGCCCTCTCGGCCACCTGGCCGGCTCCGAAGATGGTGTAAACTGAAACTCGTAAGGCAATTAAAGTATATTCAAAGCATTTTGACCTTTATTCCTTTTATTTAGTTTATTGATACTTGACAATATGGACATCATAAATTTCTTGGTAATAAATGTACAAATGTATTTCTGCTTCACAGCTAAAGCTCCTCTTTGAAATGTTTAAAACATTTTATTTAATTTCGAGTGCGTGTAACCATTTGAGGTGGGTGCCACTCAATTGTACTGCATCTTAATAAATTTTCTTAAGGTTTCGTGATTTTTTCACAATAACTCTGATATACAGTGATGTCCATAAATTAAGGGATTCTTAAATGGTTCTGTTGTCTGATTCGGACCAAATTTTGTAGAAAGTGCAAGAGGTTTCCCTGTGGGAAAATCCCAACAAAAAAAAAAAGTTATAAAGGTTGTCTATCAGCAGTTCGGATCATTGCTAATGCACCATGTAAGATAACCTGCATATTACTCTTGGTCATTGATCGAGTGTAAATTGTTAGCCATGGCCAATCGCGGAGGCTGAGTGATAGGGAGTCTACAGTTCCAATATTTCTCTACAATAATGAGGCTCTAAGATTTGTGTCTGTTATGCCCATTTAGTTGGGAGGATCTTGACAATTTATTATCACAGCCTACCTTCATTTTATTAAATGCGATAACTTGTCACTCATTCCATGCAATTGTAACGTGGGAGGTCTTTATTACTCTTATGTAACAATGACAGAATTCCCAATCGTTAATATAATTTACCTTAAGCCTAAAAAGTAATGATCATATAGTGGATTTGAATGAAACAGAACCGTCGTGCCCGCAATAAATTTTAAATCAAACGAGATCAGTTAAGAAACTAGGACCTTCCTTCCCATCAATAAGATTTGAGAAAACGTGATTCACAAATGAACAAAACATCGAGTTAAATTCAAACTGTTTATTAAGAAAAAGATGAAAAATTCAGATTGTAATGATATTAGAAAAGGGTTAGTAAGTTACACGCTATAATAATTAAATGAAAACATTGAACAAGCTTTTTACATTTGTCAAATCAAGGTTCAAGTGTCCATATAATCAAAACCCGTCTAGCAATTAACTTATAGAAGATAATTACATACCACTGCAATTTGTTGATCAGAGTCCATATCAAGGTCCTTAACTACCATGTATATTATCACAATTAGAAACACAAGCACACGTGACATTTCAAAAGTTGCATGAATCGAGCAGTAGTATTCTCACTTGAACGCAGTCTCGGAGTGATTTCGGTAATCGAGGCTCCACAGCACGGGATACCTGAGATTCACGACCAGGGGTGCGTTCCTCCACATGCGATGGCGAGAGCAACGCAGCGTCGTTAGTCTCGCGAGGTTCGATTGACCTTCGACCATGCATCGACCATCGCGAGGGAGAAAATCTACAGGAACGGTAAAAATAACCTTCGATAGTCCATCGTACAAGAATATCGTTGTTTGCATCGTTAGAGCGGTTAGTCATTCCATGAAATAGACTGATTGCTGATTGCGCGCTTGCGCAGATAACAAAATTAGTCATTTGTGGAAGGAAAGTGTGTGCTTTTTCGAATGTAACATTGCCGATGGCAATTTGTTTAATACTGTGTAGTATTTTTTAATTAAAATATCGCCGAAAAATAGAAATTCAATTGCTGAATTATTATGACAGGTTTTTGTAAATTATTTCAAATAAAAACTGAAATTAAAATTTCAGCAATTATTTATTTTTTCCTATTTTTTTTAATTTTTATTTACCTTATTTCTAGAAGCATTAGATGAGTTAATTATAAATCGAATAACTTAAATGGAAGAGTAATAAACTTTTTTTTTAAACTGCAGAAAAATAATACTACAAACTTCTCATCAAACGAAATTTTATTCAGGGGGGCCTTTAAATAATTCCGTCGATAATATTTCGACCACCTGCTAAAGTTGAAAATAGAGTTAAATAAGTTTTACAAACAACTTTGCAATAACGCAATTTTGTAAGATGCTATATTTATTGGTCTTTAATTAGGAATACTTTTTCATTTGCTTTGGTTTAGTGACTTTAATGTTGTGAAATTATTGAATTTGAGTTTAATACTGAATTTTATGTTTTAGAAAAAAAAAAAAAAATTGGATGACGTTCATGCCTTCTTACGGCCTTATCACTTCCGGATTTCAATCATTTTTTGCCTAAATTATCAAAAGTGTTTTTTCTAAATAAATTTTTTTAAATCTCTGTGTAACTTTAAAAATATCTGAAGAAAATGATCAACGATAAAGAATTTTATTATTTATTAAAAGAAAAGAAAGGGAATTTAAAAATAATTCAAACTTTAATTTGAACATTTATATTTCAAAAATTATAAGAAATTTAAAATGGAAAAATATTCTTATGGGTTTATTTTTTATGCTATTTCTCATTTTTTTTACTGATGAAATGATTACATTTCTATCTATCGCTCGGCCACGGATTTACTTCGTCTCATGGCGGATTCGAGCGTCCTTTCCCAAACCATAGTAAGCGTTCATCGATAAGTAGGCTTATCTGTGCTTGAAACAAAATAATCTGCTGACCCACTTTCTTTTTAATTCTATAGGCAACAAACTGTTTCATTTCTTGTTATTCAAATAAGACAAAAATCGCTAAAAGTTTGTACTCCGATATTGTGTATCGCGAGCCAATCTATTGATGCATCGCACACTCGCACTCTCTCTGCGTCGTTGCGAAGGTCGGCCTCGCGAGAGCACCCCCTCCTGTCGCGAGACCGTCGTTCGATGTAGAGGAACGGGGTTTTGAGACAAGACACCACGATGATGACGTTTCACGTGAAACTCCGCCTCTTTTTCCATCGATGTCTCGCCATCGCATGTGGAGGAACGCACCCCAGGCGTTTTTAATCCCACTTTAAGCTGGTGAGTTTTCTCGTTGCATCTCCTCCGATTCGACCGGTTCTGAGTTGCGCTGTAACTAGCTGTCGGTTAATTTCTACTATCTGACCAAAATCGCAAGCTGTTCAATTCAATTGTTGCTCCTGCGTTTTTTCCTCCTTTCAAATTCAATTGTTGGATGATTTTACTGTTGCTGCTGGCTGTGATATTTATGTTTGGCGCGAAGTGATATCACATATTTGGTAATTCTGGTGGCGGACTTTTATTGTTTTTGGTTGTGAAGTGTCTTGTTTCTGGATTTAGGCGTTGGAGGGCGTGTTTTTGCCAGTTTTTCCCGTCGTGTAGTAGCTGTTGCCATCGCAACCACACATAATTAGCATATCGCGGTGGTTTCGAGCTATTTGTGGATTTCTGATTTTCTTTTTTCTGCTTTCTGGATAATTAGCCATTGTCAAAAGGAACCATGTCTTAAAGGTAAGCCAGCATTTTTTTGAGCGTTCTGGTGTTGGGTTAGGTTAACTGAGGTTGGGTTAATTTAGGTTTAGCCATAAAATGAGATCCCGTAACTTTCTGGCAGCCATTTCTGTGACCACTAAAAAATACGGATCATTAGCCTCCTGTAACCGGCCGAGGGGAAACCAACTGCCCCCTGTAACCAAATAGGTTGGGGTATATATCAATTATTTACCCCCGGAGGGGGACGTCGTAGACAGAACGCCGAAGGCGTTCGAGTAACGGAAAACAGTGACCAATGAGCCTCATTGAATGAGGCCCGCAGGGCCGACGTGAGGCGCGAAGCGCCGAGAGTGGTAAAAGTTTGTTAAATTTAAAGGTAGTTTTTTCCACAGATTAAGGAGAAAACATTAAAAATTTGTTTTTCTCCTTGATCTGTGTTTTTTTCCTTAGATAACCTCTCTCAATATACGGTGGGTCGTTCATCACTGGAACTACTTTTAGACTTGGTCACGTAATCTGAAAAAAACACAGCTTCCTGAACAATCGACGGGAAAGAAAACGCGTGGCAACAATTGAAGTGAACAGCTTGCGATTTTGGTCAGATAGTAGAAATTAACCGCTGTCTTCTGCGTTGCTTGGTTCTCCTTCCGAGCTCCATTCTCGATCGCCATCGGGACAGGCCTAAGCTTTCCTGGCCGATGTGGATGCTCCGGCGCCCTGGCTTACGAAGCCTCTCTGCACTGCGTGTCGTTCCGAGCCGTAGAATTGGGTGTCCCGCCGAGTTGGCTGCCCTGCATGAGAGCGCACAGTCGTCTCGTCCGCTGCGAGTAGACCAGTGCTTAGACATCCAATGCCTCCCCGCACTGCCTGGTTCCTCGTGGCCATCACTCGCCGTCATCTCGCAAGTTATTGCCGGGCCGGCCGATGCTCTAGCCGCCCGCCGTGAGGATGGATCGCCTCACGCATCGTCGTCACTCACAATTAAACAAGAGTAATACAACTCTATGTTTAAGAGTACGCATAAGAGAACACAAAAGGCTTAAGAGCTCATGAGTGTCAGAGTCTTAAGAGAGATACGGATCCAACTATATATAAAGGAGAACAAGTGGGTTCGTCACGGAAACAGTTTGGCATTGTTGTTGCACGTTTAAGCATTGTTGGCGCTCACTTAAAGCACAAGCCGGAACTGAAAAGTCACCTGACCATTGTTGTCTGAGTAACAATTTTTATCATCAATCTATCACAAAACTATAAATAAATTAGAAAATGTGAGTTCATCAAATGAAACAATTAGAATGAATTGCATTTGATAAAACTAATTACCGCGCAAACTGCGCGTGGGCCCTGTTCATAAGAGATAAGAGCGCGTCTGTACGCATTCGGGTCTTTTTATACACTTCTCCGGAGAAAAGCGCGGGAAGAGCATTTTCCAATGTGCTTCACCGATGCTTTTTTTTTTTGAGAAAGGTTAAGATCAAGAAAGCCGTGTTCCATTAACTGAAGATGCCCGCCAAACCAACGCTCCGACATAACGGTCGTTAACGAACTTTGGCTCGTTGCCATGGATACCAGGCTTGGAGCGTGGGAACACCTCCCCTCCCTTTAGAAAACGAAAGTGAAGCAAATTGATGAATACTGCAATCACAAACTATGCGAATTTGCTAAAACAAATGAGAATTGTGAAAGACAAATTATTCCTAATAAAAGAAAATACATGAAGGAAACTGTTGATTCAATTTTGTAATGAATAAACAAAGCAACGTTGATCTTTTGTGATGAGCAAAAGACCGACGCCATAAAAGATAAACGCAGATTTACATATAAAATGGAGATCTGCGTGTGATGAATCCCAGATACATCACACAATCATAAATTAATCACGGAAAATGAATAGCCACAACGATTTTTTAAAGAGCCCCCCCCCTCCCCCCATAACCAGCTGATCAGAGAGAATATCGCACAGTGACTGCTGGGGGCACAACGAAAGTAGTAAATGTCACCGAAAGTAAAAGCACACTACTAAATAACGTCAAATGCTCTCGAGTCTACGTCAAAAGAATTTCTTGCGTTTTAATCTATATTTCCTTCACTATTCCTCACTCCTTCTTCTCTCTCCTACATTTCTGATCGACAAAAAAAAACGAGCACTTACCTTCGCCTTTCTTGTTGTTTATGGGGAAACGTGTTTCAGACACGATCAGTTAATTAATCGTCTCTGGCACGTTTCTTATTTCTCTGTGGTCTCCGGCGTGTTTACCTTTTCCTCGAGGAAAAGAAAGAAAACGAAAGCGAGAAGAAGTGAAGCGCAAAACAAAACCGGAAGTTGGGTGGCTTTAGTAGTTACGTACTTGGCAAACCGTTATTTATGGCTAAGGTCAAAAACTCTCACCGGTGAGAAGAGTTAGCGCTTGGTCGGTCAGAAATCCTAGTGAGAAATTTGTGACGTCATTTTAACGCGGTCAGAAACACCAGTTAGTGCTGCTATGCCTAACCGGTTAGTCTCACCGTCCTCACCGAGAAAAAGACGGTCAGCCCAGTGAGAAATTACGTCATCATTCTCTCACCGGTGAGAGAATGATGACGTAATTTCTCACTGGGCTAACCGTCTTTTTCTCGGTGAGGACGGTGGGACTAACCGGTTAGGCATAGCAGCAATAGGCGTATTCGGCGGTACTCAGATCTGGCTCAGATCTGAGAGAACTGTCACGTGGTATCTGACTGCTTTTCTGAGCGTCTGAGTGACTGTTGCCGAACGCGCTTTTATCTCAGAAAGAAATGGCTTTACTGACTTTGCAAATATTGAGAAGAAACGGCGGTTTTACTAATTTTAGTGTACATGAAATAAAAATCTGCATCAAATGAACAACTCAGGATGATTAATATTCGATCGCGAGAAGAGTATACCATAAGGCCAGGGAGGAAAGGGTACACTGGGCCTCGCCATGATTTGGCTCTCGTAGCTTTTTTAATAGCTTCGCATCGCAATGAGCGCCGCCATATTCTATCTGAGCACTCAGAAAAAGAAAAGCTTGCTGAGCGTCTGAGCACAGAATCTGACAGATTCGTTGCGTGCCGAACACGTTTTCTTCTCGGCCGGAAGTACCAAAGTGCTCGCCGAACGCTGCTCTCTCAGATCTGAGCGCCGCCGAATGCGCCTAATAACTGGCGTTTCTGACCGCGTTAAAATGACGTCACAGTTTTCCCACCGGGATTTCTGACCGACCGAACGCTAACTCTTCTCACCGGTGAGAGTTTTTGACCTTAGCCAAAGGCATGATTTCCTTCGGAATAATAGACTAAGGTCAAAAACTCTCACCGGTGAGAAGAGTTAGCGCTTGGTTGGTCAGAAATCCCAGTGAGAAATTTGTGACGTCATTTTAACGCGGTCAGAAACGCCAGTTAGTGCTGCTATGCCTAACCGGTTAGTCTCACCGTCCTCACCGAGAAAAAGACGGTTAGCCCAGAGACAAATGAAAGTAAGAGACTGGCAGTGGCCTTCCCTCTAGTGGTGCCTTCGCGCCGCCATATCGGGATTGGCAAGAAACAGCTGATCGCCGTAGGCAATGCATGTGAATCAATCGCAAACATTTATTTTTTCTAATATCTACCTAAGATATCTCGATGAATTTATTATGAAACCACCAGAAAAACTTGCTCTATTAAACAAAAAAATAATCATTCAAATCGGCCCTTCTGATAAAAAGTTATTTGATGATAAATAAAGTTAGGTTAATGTTAACTATCTGCACAATCGCAAACGCAAGTCCCACTCTCGGCCCTGCGGGCCTCGATGGTCACTGGTTTCCGTGTCTACGACGTCCCCCTCCGGGGGCAAATAACTGATATATACCCCAACCTATTTGGTTACAGGGGGCAGTTGGTTCCCCCTCGGCCGGTTACAGGAATCGCGACAATTCAGTTTGCGGATTCAGTCATCGCGCGATTGTGCAGATAGTTAACATTAACCTAAAGTTATTTTTAAACATAAATTAAAAAAAAAAAGTTTAAATGAAAAAGGAGGAAGATAATATATTAAACAATTAACTAGGAAAATTCTCCTCTATAAATTATAATTTTAAAGTAAATAAAATAAAACATACAGATTACATCAAATTACCTTTGATATGGAGTATAATAATAACTCGGGAACACGTCAACTGGACGAGTGCAACTTGACCATGGTCAAGTGGACGATAGTCTACTGGACGAAAACCAAGTGGACGACGGTAAAACTGGACGATAACCAAGTGGACGACGAAAATTTTATAGCTTAAAAAAAATTTACCTTTCTGTTTTTTGACGGACATTTGGACGACAGAAATATTTTAAAAATTTTTTATTATAACTTAATTTATTATTTTATTATTATTACATATTAATATCTATGAACTAATACAACATGATATTTTATTATGTTTTTTAAATTAAATATATTTATTTCAAGGAAATATGTCCTCGTTTCTGACTAAAAATATAGGATTCATATAAAATAAATATACAGAATTAAGTACCAAAATCGGAGGGAACCTCTAATCTACAAGATTTGAAATATCGGATACGTATTTCGGCTACCAAGTAGCCATCTTCAGTGATGAGACAAAAGTCAACTCTAATAAATATACTATCAGATCAGGAAATTAATGCAATAAAAATACTTTCGAAAAAGAAAGCATGCAAAGTAAGTGTTATCGTTTCAGATAAGGTTCTAACCACAGAATCTTCGCATTTTTATCAACGGCAACTGCTGCGTGATACAATTCGTATTTAAACCATTTTTTCCCAATTAGCTTAGAAAGCTAATTATGATAACATTGTCCAATTATATTAACCCAGAAACGACGTTTTAGTCATTTACCATTATATTTTTTTCAGTGAAGAATATATAAAGTTATAAAAATTACTTAAAAATTATTATGGCCCGATAAATAAATATATGAAGTTACAAAACTGTTTTAATGCATAATATTTCATTACATTGTTCAATTATATTGATATTTTTTAATGCAAACAACTAAGAAGTAAAATTAAAACGGACGGCAAAATAAAGTTGATATTTTTAGTTGGCTTTTTTTTTTAAATTATAAAATTATCGTCGTCCACTTGGTTTTCGTCCAGTTGACATCGCCCAGTTGACTGTCGTCCAGCTGTGACGTACCCTAATAACTCACCGGACCATATTAAGGTTACTTTCTCTTGTCTCTCTTCTTATTTCGATCTGTATGTTGTTTTTTTTTTTGTTTGTTTTTTTTTTTTTTATAATTTATATTAAAAAGCAATTAATTTACGAAAATTCTCCTTTATAAATTCCTTTATTTAAGGTAAATAAAATAAAATATACATATCAACAATAATTTGGATTATAATTAATGAACTGTATATTTTATTTACTTTAAAATTATAATTTATAAATGAGAAATTTCGTAAATTAATTGCCTTTTAATAAAAATATAAAGAAAAAAGCAAAAAACAGATACAGATCGAAATGAGAACAGACAAGCGAAAGTAACCTCCCCCCCCCCCCTTTTAAAATAACCCTCATTGTTGTTCTGGCGCGAATCTATTGTTTCAGAATTTATGAAAGAAAAAACATGCCTGTCAGTTGTTGTGCATATAATTACACAAATCGTTTTTTAAAAGGATCCAATATTTCATTTCACAAGTAATCATGTGTATTAATAATATTTTAATAGTTTATTACAATATGTGGATTAATCAATTAGCTAAAATTTGATAACTTATGTTAGGTTTGTTGATCAATAGTAAGAAACACTTTGAAATATCTTCCCAGTTTAAATGTTCTGACTTTATCAACATTCCATTATTGTCAGATAAACAAAAATTAAAATGACATTTTTTTTATTTTCTTAAAATAATTTTGTGACACAGCTTGTTAAATTTTTCAAAGTATAAACATCTAATTGATATTTCAATAAAGATAAGTATTGTGATAAACATTTTTATTGTGATGAATGCATTAAAAAAACAACTGTCACTCAATAAATGAGCATCAAGCTCGTATAATCAGGTATAATATTTGCACAATGGATTTCCAAAGGATGACATTCTTCGTAAAAAGTGGAAACATCTTATTAGGTGTAAAAATTGGAAGCCAAACTCTTATTCTTCAGTTTTCTTCATCTATGCTTTCACTTGTCTCTGGCTAAACCTCCATTATTACAATAACGATAGGAGTTGCGTGTTGTACGCGCTCTTTTAAAAATTCGTAAGGCATTGAATCAGCTATTGAAAGTCATTAAAAGTATACGTTATCGTTAGTTAATGCAATAAAGTTTTTTTTAAAAAAATCAGAAAACAGGTTACGCTTACTAATACCTCTTGAAGTCATCTACAAAAACAGCTGAAATAACTGTGAGAACATACGCCACCTTACGTTTCTGCCATTCCCATAATGGAGATCGCTGCACTTCCGGTGGCACCAGTAGCGCTCAGCAAAATGAATAGGGCACTGCCAGTCTCTTACTTTCATTTGTCTCTGGGTTAGCCCAGTGAGAAATTACGTCATCATTCTCTCACCGGTGAGGGTTTTTGACCTTAGCCATAAAGAAGGCTATAGTGGAACATTAGACTGATATCTTTAGACCACTGATTTCAATAGTAGCCTACAATGGTTCTTTTTAATTTTATAGGCTTTGGATTTTACTCCTTAGCCACCAGGTGCGCTAGTGCCGTCAACTTCCAAAACAACTCGGGTGCTTAACAGCAGTATCCAATTAAAGAACGGCAAAGAACGCGTGCTCGCCATGTGATCGTTGTTGTTGTTCAAAGTTTTTAAAGCTGAAGAAAGAGAAGAGAACGTGGTAACATTCGGTTTTAATCAATGACGTATATTAAAGATAGACTCCGAATTCTATTGTTAACAGCGGCAAAAAGTGAAGCAAATTGAGCCATGATAGTTCTGGGCAGGAGTGAGCCGTGGAGTAATTAGCTGTCTGGCTGCTTTGTTTTTGAAGATTTTGGGCCCCGAGGAATTATTAATTCATACCATTATTCAAAGTTGCTCTGCGTACGACTGTACAAGGAATCATTTTCCACAAAAATAAATCAAAAATACGTAACTAAAATGAAAATACCTGACTGAAAGATAATCGAAACGAACTTGAAATTGAAACCATGATCGAAAAATTGTTTATAAAATATAATAAAATACTTCAAATATTATATAAACGAAAAGATAAACTTATCACTCCGTGATCGGCGTGTGAAAGAATTATTAATCAGCTACTCTTCTGTTTAGCCGTGCGTTTTGCATCATCTTCACTCACTTTCGGCAATCATGACAGTTCTGGGCATGGAGCTTCCCAATTTCCTTCAAGTTACAACAATGGGATTCGGAGGGGTGATGTCAAAACGTAGGGTACCCCTACCCAACAGGGTACCCAACAAGGTTTAGAAATTAATATACTTAAAATAAAAATTTTCATCAATAAATGAAGAGGGTAAAAATATATATGCTCCCACTCAAGAAAAACCACTTTTAAGCAACTCATCGCTGGAGAAAACATTTTTTTCCGTTTCATCAACGTATCGCCATTTCTCTCATCCCACTGTAAGTGGCCAACCTAAGCGGTTATCGTTTTCGTTGGCTGTGTACAAAAAGCGGTGCACCGCTACCCCACTGGTGCACCACCGTTGCACCAGGCTGAGGCAATAGATATTTCCCTTCCTTTTTTGTAAAAATTTTAATTAAATATTTTAAAAATATATTTTAAATTGAGAAAAATATTTTTTTTTTATTACTTTTATAACAATTGAATTAATTTATTTTTTAATTTCAAAAATGTTTAATTTTTATTAGAATATTTTTTAGTAAAAAATGCAACATTTCATAAGAACAATTTTTTCCTTCCTTTTTTTGTAAAATTGTTTAATAAATATTTTAAAAATTAGCGAAATGCACATTCTTAGCCTCAGTTTATTCAGAGGAACAACTTAAAAACATAGCAAACTCTTTATTAAAAATCTTTCACTGGCCATTACTGAATTAGCTTCCACTAAACCTAAATAAATCGGGTCAAATAAATCATATTATATGATATTTCATCAACGTAATAAACAAATTGATTTCAATAAAATTAAGCTTTGTGTCAATAATAGTATTCTATCTAGAGTCTCTTATAAATATTTAGGAATTTATTTTACCCTTGATTTATCGTGGAGCCTTCATATAAAGAATTTAGCTATAAAATTGTCCTATATTTAGGCATTAATTATAATATTTTACTAAATTTATATTTCACCTTCATTCACACAAATTTATGTTTTGGGTTATGTTTATGGGGGTCGACTACGCTAAAAAATATTAATCTTTTAATTAAAATCCAAAAATGTTATTTACGCATTTTGTTAAATAAGCCAGCTCTCTCTCTTCTGTCAGTTCAGAATTTAAAAATTTTAACATTTTAAAATTTGATGAACTTTAATTAGTCCTATTCCTATTTAAGATTACACATAATATATATTGTCTTAGAAATTCCCCTATATTAACTAATTCTTATTAACTATAATTATTATTAGTTGCTCTTCATATGTTTAATTCATTATGTTTAATTCATTAGTTTATACAGTTTATATATATTAATTTCAAAGAATGAAAGATGCCCCTAGACAGGCCTCCAGATCTTTTGGGCACCTTGATATTCATAACAAATGTTCTTTTTAGAATATGATTTACTCTGCTATCAAAATGTAAATAAATGTAAAATTTATTTTGTTCAACTAGCCCTGTCCCTATGATGATGCAGATGGTGTGATGATTAGATAATCAACTACCTCAGCCTGGACCAACTGCATTAGACAGGAAGTTGGTGTTGATAAAAGTTGGTTCCCTCTTGAAAGCGGAAAATATCTTACCGCCTTGAGTCGGGGCCATCGTGATCTTTTTTTTTTCTTTACCATCGGGGTAAAGAAAGAAAAAGATCACGATGGCCCCGCTTGAGTGGTATGGTAGTGAAAACTAAAACTCACGTCCTTGTTTTCTATGGACCGGTGCACCAGTGGTGTAGCGGTGCACCGCTTTTTGTACAGAGCCGTTTTCGTTTCATTTTTCGTTTCAGCGCCGAGACCCGCGATAAGATTTTCATCTTAGCGCCTAGACTGGCTCATTTTGAAATAAAATGGTAAGTTGGACACTTAGCTAAGTGCATTAAATCGTATGTTTTTGATGTAATGAAAATATACCTATCTAAATAGAATGTCTCTAATCAATAATTATTTTCGGATAATGATTACCGTGTTTCTATTTAGTACCGTTGATAAACCATAGTCCGTTCATTGGTGGTCATATTTGAATCCCACCCCCTTAAAAATTACCTGTTCATTGAAATTAGTATCCCCCTCCCTAATGAAGGTAGTAAAATGCAGAATTTTGAATAATAATTTGACCATGTTGTCATACGTGGTCAAATCCTGACTCCCTCCCCCCAAATTGACGACCGGTTTACGAGCGATCCCTATCCTTTTTTCTATTGCGTTTTCTATTCTCTTAATATAAAAAAATAATGCACTTAACAAGTGTCCAACTTACCATAGATGCCTATGTCAACTATATATAAAGGCGTCTTTTAATATTCTTTTCATAACTTCAGGATAATCCTCTAATATTCTAATTGCCTTTAGAGAATTATCCTTTTTGCTTTGATAAAGGATAGTCTCTATCCAAAACGTCTCCATTTTATTTTATTTATATTTCTAGTTTTATTTTGATTTTATTTATTATTAATTACTTTGTCAATTATTATTTATTTTTTATTTTTATTTAATAACTATTATTTATTGTATTCCAGATTTTTGTGTCTCGTCCTTTTCTCTTATAAATATCAGTTTACATTATAAAACTCGTAATAATTCAGAAATATATTCATAATCTATTCCTAACAACGTTAACGTTCTTTTTTTATTTAGTTATATTTTTAAAAGGGTAATAAATAATAAAGAAGGTTGAATAAATAAAAATAAGTGCCTTATATGTATTACCTGCATTTAAATAAGCTTTGTATTGATTGAAATTTATTTAAATAAAATTTTAAATATTTATTTAGATAAAATAAAAAATTTAAATATTTATTAAATTTATTTAAATAAAAAAAATGCATTATTAAAAAAAAACGTTTAATAATCAATAATTAACATTAATAAGTTGAACTTTTAAAAAGTAGAATGATTAGTTGGAAAATTTAGTTTGCAGTTGATCGCTTGGGCATTCCTGGACAGCTGTTGGGTAGGGGTACCCTGCGTTTTGACATCACCCGATTCGGAGTCTATCTTTAATATACGTCATTGGTTTTAATTCTCTCCCAGAGTTTATCACGAGAAGAAGTTGACGTTGCTGTTGTACTAAAAGCCACGGGATCATCGGACGTTTCTGGACGTTTCAATGACGATGACGGAAACGGTAGCGAGCAAGCGGGTGAAATGCGTGAACTTGTACGATTACCTGAAGACGCTGCCCCTTGTCACTTTGGAACGACTCGACAATCACCCGGCCACTTGCTTGGCCGTCTTCAGGTAGCCATGTTCCTCCTTCCTTCCTCGTATTCGCTTTCCTCTGTTTTTAACACAAATGCTGCTCACCCTCTTTTTGGTTTACCTTATCTGAAAGAGAGGCCTTCTCAGTGTTTTCAGACAACAACAATGTTTATGGAGAGGTAGAGGGGGGGGGTAATCCTGCGAAGGATGTTTAGTAGGTGATTGGCTTTGGAGAGAGGATTTTGTCGTTTATTAGTAAAATGGGCATACTGGGTCGAGGTGGGTTTACCATCTTTTTGAAGAGGTTCCATAGTGCCTTTGATGGTTTTTGATTGTTGTGGTCCAATATTTTCTTGTTTCTTTTTTTTAGGATTTTTCTTGTTTGGGCTTTAATTTTTTTTTGAGCTTCTCCAGCATAAGTTGCATCTGAGGAAGTCTTTTTCTGGCAATTTGTCTGTTTTTTGTGGTTTCTTCACATTTATTGTTCCACCACATGGGAATGCTCCTTTGTTTTGTTTTATTTTTTGTGTGTTTTCTGCATTGTTTCTTGTAGGTTGGAGAGAAATTGTTGGATGTTGTCAACGTTCAGGTCTTTG
Organism: Rhysida immarginata; assembly: GCA_023313115.1. Lineage (NCBI taxonomy): Eukaryota > Metazoa > Arthropoda > Chilopoda > Scolopendromorpha > Scolopendridae > Rhysida > Rhysida immarginata. The sequence continues at coordinate 21,004 of JAHWFO010030603.1, read as the reverse complement.
ACGTTGTAGGTCAAAAGGGGTTGTAGGTTTTTAGGATTTGAATAGGGGGGGGGGGGGGTATTAGTCGATTAAACGATTACATGATTACACTAATCGATTACATTTGTAATCAAAACATTAAACCGTGATTAATTTAATTGACTAATGAGATCAATCAACAATCGCCTAAAGAGTTAATCGTCAATTTTTAGTTTTTAATCGAACTTACTTATTTTGATACTTGGGCAATTGAAATTGAAATGTGAACTTCTGAATGGCATTGAGCAATAGATAATCATGGCAATGCTACGTAGAAAATATTTACATGTCGACATGTCAATTGTTAAATTCGGAAAATATCAGGTATCGTGAAAACTTAAACTAACAAGAATATAACTCGTAAAACGATTTTCAAATATGCTGAAAAGAAGAATATAAAAATTTGTTGTTTAATATTACAGTAATATTTTATATACAGCAATGGCGAAAACTGCATGTAAATTTACGTATTTGATTGCAGCGTTCACACGAATCTTTCGAAACGCACGCGAACTGAGAAATTAAATGCTCGCACGTCTAAATATTTTAAACTGCGGCGCCTATGTTCTTTCCACTGCTAGAGCCATTCATCCCTTCTTAATCAAAGTTACCATAAACGTCAGGAGACAAAAATGAGAAAAATCATTGTTGCAAAGCATTATCGGGAAAAATCTTGTAAGCATTCCAAGGAGCTTCACCAGTGACGCAGATGTAAATTTAAATTTGAGTATTTCACTTTTACGTGCAGTTGGTTTAAATAAACAATGGAAATACCTTGGATTCTATCCACACACACATCATTTATAAATATAGGCCTAACTTTAATTAGCCATTTTTAACATTAATTAACCACATTTAACAATAGGCCTAACAGCACTGAATTTTAAAACTAAATGAGCAGGTGCATCGACAAAGCTTCAACTGGGACACGTGCTCCAAGCTGCCATCAACAATGCTTAAATGATAAACAATAGTAACGCTGCATTCACTTATGACTCGTCAGTACGAATCGATTGATTATTACATGCCCTAAGTTCATATTCTTAACATTAGTGCACGTGCTTGAAGGGGTCCACGACAGCTCATCAAATGTTGATATATCGCAGTTAAGTTTTTCCATTTTCACGTTATTGTGCAAACGATGGCTGGCCGGACACATAAAGGTACTGATTAAGCTTGTATTCTTATATACTGTATAGCTTTAGCTAAAACTCGTAATAAAGGGTCATTAAAGTACTTTTTGGAGGTGATTTTCTTGGATGTAGCATTTCAAAAATAGAATGGAATGTCATATTCGTCTTGTGCTCGTCATTCCTGTTTAAATGACATATTACATGCCTTATATTGCCAATAAAAAAATTTAATGGGGGGGGGGGGCTGGGTCTTAATAGTCACGTGACTGTTAGACCGATTTCAATCACAAACTAATCAGGCAGGTGAGCTCAGGAAGGGTCTCTATCAAAGAGTGAAAGCAGAATTTGAAAAAGTTAAAGCATGCTCGAGTAATCGTCGGATAAACAGAGCGAAACCAATGTATGCTTTTCAGCATATAATAAATGACTTTTACTGTTCAACTCTTATTCTGCATGGGAAAACAAGCAGAAATTAGTTCAAATTATTTCGAATACTTTTTCACTGTAGATCAGAGTTGTTGTAGGCCTATGAACTGCTCATCAAACGATAAAATAAATTTTTTATGCAATTAGTCTTTCCTTCGATGAAATTATAACTTAATCATTAATCGTAACGAAATCCTGGCGGAGATTAACAATTAAAAAAGAAACGTTTAATCGTGATTAACAATTGAATATTATTAATCATAATCATTAATCGTCAGTTTGATTGAATTTCGCCCAACACTGGTTTGGGAGATGGAGGGGAGATTATTTGTTGTAGGAGGATAGAGGTTATCGTAATTGAGCTTTGTTGGGTTGGCTGAAACGAGGCTATGATAGGGTAGTGGTCGCTTCCAAAGGTGTCTTCGAAGGTTATAGAGGTGTTCGGATTATTCAGTCTCTGGATGTTATGCAGAAGTCTAGAGTGGAAGGATTGAGTTGGGCATTTGTTGGGATGAAGGTGTGTTGTGCCGGGTAGGTGATTTGAAGGTTTCTGTTCTTGATGATGTGTTCCAGGTGAGCCCATTTATCGTATACGGAGGTTTGAAGAGATCCCATATGTCTTCCCAATCTGTTCTGCTTTGTTGGTTGGCCCTGTAGTCAGAGTATATGTTGATCCATTTGTCTTGCATCCATATCTTTATTCCCATGCATTCAGTTATGTTGATGTGGAAATCTGAGATGAAGGCGTGGGGGTTATTGTTTTTAATTGCCAGGAGAATGCCTTCGCCTTGATTGGTTTCTATTTTGTTGATAGGTTGCCCAGTTGTTAAGATGGATTGTTTTTTCTTCTGATAGGAAGGTTTCTACTAGAGCTATGATTTAGACATTTGTTTTCAAAATGATTCTTTGGAGGTCTTCCCAGTTTGCTTGTATACCATGGAAGTTCCAATGTAATATCTTGAGCTTGTTATTCATTATATTGGAGGGGAGTTATATACACTTACTCACCAAAAATCATGCCACACCCTTCCAATCAGGTTCCTTGTCCGTAATGGAGACAGATCCCGCTGTTTCCATTCTCGGAATTCAGATGCACAAGACTCCTTGGTATCACACAATCATTGTAAGCAGAACTAGCTGCATAAACGGCAACGTGCAGAGAGCTATCCGCATTTGAACGGGGGATGATTGTTGGTGCCGGACGAATGGGCGCCTCAGTATCAGATAGCCAACACCCTGCAATTATCCCGCACAACCATTGCAAGGGTCTATAGAGAGTACACCAACTAGGGGTTACAACCCATTTCGGACAGCAGACGGGCAGCCCACGCCTCATTGATGCCACAGGTATTCGCGGGGTCACCCAGGTTACAACTACTAACCAAAGGGTGACAGCGGGCGAAATCATCATGCAGTCCAAGCGTCAAGGATTGCCTGGTCCAATGAGTCACGGTTTCAACCGTATGGAGCCGATGGTTGTGTCCGTGTCTGGTGCAGGTCACACGATGCCGTGGACCCCACTTGTCAGATGGGGACCACTCAAGCAGGTGGAGGCTCCATACAGGTCTGGGGTGTCTTCTCATGGCATGCAATGGGTCCATTGGTTCATCTGACATCCATTCTGCGTGCTACTTCCTACGTCGATCTGCTTGGGGACCATCTGCACCCCTTCATGAACTGTTTTTACTCCACGGGCGACTGCATCTTCCAGCAAGATAATGCGCCTCCACAACGGCCCTTCTGACATGGCAGTGGCTGGAGGAACATGCTACTGACTGCACGACAATGATTTGGCCTCCACGTTCCCCAGAATGGAATCCTATTGAATATTTGTGGGACGTCATCGAACGATCTGTCAGCTTGTCACCAACTCAACTGGTAAATGCAGCATCGTTATGGAGTGCAGTTGAGGCGGTATGACTTGCAGTGCCTGTGGATATGTTCTGGTGACTGGTAGACTCTCTTCCATGACGGGACGCCGCCATTATCTGGGCCAGAGGGGCCCCAACACATTATTAGGCAGGTGTGCTATGACTTTTGGTGAGTGAGTGTATGGGTCGGGGGTGGATGTCTTCATTATTTGGGGATGTTGTTTTCCCATCATGCTTTTAGGTTTGTTAAATTTAATTGTGAATTGGGAAATTGGTTTCAAGTTTAAAAAGTTCTATTATTTCAAGAAATAGTTTTTGGTCGGGGGGGGGGGGGGGTCAAATTTAAAAGTTTTTTAAGGAATAGGGTTAAGATTTTTTTTATAATTTTTAAACAAATATCGGATGTAATAGTCGATATATTCCAGTTGCATTGGCATTGGAGTGTTGGTGGTAAGGGTTCTTCTGTTTTGTTATAATGTTGATTGTTTATTATGTGGCAGGTGGTTGTTGGGGAAGGTAGGTTTGTCATAATGGGAAATAAGTTGGGAGTAGGGGTTGACGTGTTGGTTATGTATTGGATTTGTCTTTAGGTTTGTTGGTCTATTCTCATGGGGAGGAGGGTTTGTCTGTTCCTGTAAGGATTGGGCAAAGATTTTGTGTAGTAGGGGAGGTTGATTGTGTAGGATGTTTTTGTTTATCAATTTTTGGCTTTCCTGTATGGGATATGTAGGGAGGGCATCATCTCTATAATGGCCATTTCCTCACTGTTTTTTGGGCATTTCTGATAGTATGTGGAGTGATCCCTATTGCAGTTTGTGCATATGGATTGAGTCTGTGAGCATTGTTCTCAGGGGTGATTTGGGTCGAGGCATTTGGAACAGATAGCCTGTTGGTTGCATGTTTTTGCCGTGTGGCCTGATTTATGGCATTTGTTTCATTGTGGGGTGTGGTTTCAAAGGATTGGTTGGCTATTAGAATTTCCAATATATAACTCCTTCATATTTAGGAGTAACTTTTCTTACATAGGAGATATATTTTGGTGTATGTTTGAGAAGGTTTTTATTTGTTCCTCTGTTATTGTGTTGGGGACTCCTGAGATTTCACCTGCTGAGTAGGTTAGGGAGTTTGGAATGTCATGGTTTATGATGCATTTTCCTATTTTCTGTAATTTTAAAAATTTTTGGGCTTTATACAGTGGTTTAGAAGTTCATAAAGTAGGCCTCTGATCGTAGCCGGGAGAAAGGGAGAGTTTCTCCTATAGTACTCCATAGGATTTCTCTAAAAGTATTGGGGGGGGGGGGTTATTTTTGACGACATCTGAGTCCACTGAATTAATATAAATCTACGGTCTTCCGCTATTGCTATTGGGATATCTGGCATTGGTGAGGTTTGGATTTGTGGTTGTTTTAATATTGGGGGGATTATTAGTCGGTATTTGGTTAAGGGGTTTTAGTGTTTTCGTCTCAAGGTATTTGATCGAGAGCTTGTTCCGGTTGGGGGGGGGGGGGGGCCCCCCGAGTCTCCTGCACGTGGTTGCTTGAGTTTTTTGCTTCTACTCTTCCTTTCTTGTTTGGGATTGTTGAGGTTGTTGGGTTTATCTTCTTCCCTTTCTGGTTTTTCAATTTAGCCATTGTTTGGGCGGGAGTCTGCTTCCTAGGGAGGATCTCCATTGGGTATTGGCTGCCGTTTTCTACGAGGCTCATGTGGTCGGTTGTGTGGGTTATTCGGTCCAGTTTTCCTCCTCTTCCAAATAGGGAGGAGCATAGAGAGGCTTATCTGGGTTAATTTGAGCTAATTTTGGTTCTTAAAAGGGATTACTGTTTGGCTAGGTAAGTTAATGGATTGTAATTACTATTACTAAATTTTTTATTTTTTTTTGTCTGCATGAATTGTTGTATGAAAATGAGTTTCGCGTGGTAAATTTTGAATACCATTGTTATAGCCGTTGACTTAACGGATTTATTGAAACTTAATCCACGGGCAATAATATATCTAAGATTGTGATAACTCCACCTTCCAGGTAATGAGCATATGAACATATTTTCTAAGAACCACTGGAGAGTGGGGCGATCAAGGGTTCGGAACCAGTGATTGATGACTACGAGAGCTTAGGTGGGTGCGTTAAAATCATATTCAGTTTTATTCTCAATAGACATAAATACAACGTACATGTTATGTTAACCAAAATACCTTACAATGACTTCGTAGGGGCCCAAATAGAAGATATAACAAACAAAACCCATAAATACAACAATGCAACAGTAAATGTATAACTGACGGAATTGCATGCAATTCGTTTTCGAAACTTATATCTGACGGAGTGTGCCCTTGAACTGTTTAATGGTATTCAACAAGGGGGGGGGGGTTAACCTACCACTCAGCGAAATCAAGTTTTCTTTTATTTTGTTCCTTATGCTCGCCTCCCCCAAATCAAGTATTCTTATTGTTTTAGTGCAAGAATACGCAGTGCACCTCTTTTAATTCCCAACAAGGGGACAGGCACCGGGACGCCTCTTGGTGGGAGTGAGCATTAAAAAAAGAAACTTGTCAATCACTGCGAGCTTCGAGAGCACTACAGCGTTTATTATCGCTACACGTGATTTTATCTACACGGTGCGTAAACTATATGCTTACACTTTCTGGTTTTTAAAATGTTTCACCATAGTCAAATTGCGCTTTGTTGTTTTTTGTGGACGTCCAGATCGTGTTGTACGTCAATGGTTCCTTCTTCTCTGAATTTTGAGAGGGTCCGGGAAACACTGGATGGATTAATCTGCAATTGCTTGCAATGTCCCATTGATTCATTTCTTTCTTGGATAAATAAATGACTTCCTGCTTAATCTGACTGGTCAGTTGTTTTGCCTTAAGCATTCCGAGTCTTCATGCGTTCACCTAGGTACCAGTACCAGTTATGCTACTAAAAACCAACCCATCACTCTTTCAATAAATGTAAAATCTCATTAATTTCCATGTGCTATTATAAAAAAAACAGGATTTTACTCCCCACAAAACAGAAATTGTTAAACTTCAGTCTCAGGGTTTGCATATTGCTAAACTTTTGTCTCAGGGTGACGAGGATACATAATTGTTTTCTTGAAAAATTATTGTTTCAAAACCTGCTGCGACAATGCATTGAGAAGTGACAGTATAATTTTTTTAAAAATAAATATTTTTGTGTTTTTCTGTAAAACTTCAAGTTTATGTTTGAGAAAGATCAAAATTAATCTCATTGCTAAACTTTTGTCTTGGAGTTGTATACTGTATAATTAAAGTACTCTAATGTATATTATACAAAAAATTCGTCTGAAGTTGGTCATCCCTTAGTTCGTTTGATACCCCCTCTCTTCCAGCCACTGTCAGTTGTTGCAGGGCTAATATTATCTCTCTTGTATAATACGGTGTCACAAATTTAGGTGCTTTTAGGCCAAAAATTCTTGCATTGGAATAGAATTTAATATCTGGGTCAAAAAATCCTTCCATTATAGGGATAATGTACGCTATAAAGATTTCGCTACATGGAGTTGATAAAGCATTAAATCAATAAGATTTTTGCCGGGGCCATAGAAAAATTAAGTTATAGAGATAATTTCGCTATGTCAGTGTTTATTATATGGAGGCTTTGTGTGTACATTTCGGCCACCTTGTGGCCATCTTTGGTATTTCGCTGAATGATGGTCACAAGGTGGCTGAAATACGCATTCGATGTATGAAAAGTGTTTCTTTCCCTTTCTTAGTCTTCTTTATCCTCAATGTTTTGCAATTTACAAGCATCTATCCATTGATTCGCTTAAAGAATATTTCGCACCGTTGATGATAACGAGTTTCAAAGTAAAAATTTTCATTTTTCTGTTCATTGTTTAGACATGGTTAATCTTCAAACTTTTCTTAAACAAATTTTTTAAAAAATTATTAAATATTGCAAGCACTTCTTGATTTTCGGTGCACCCTGTATTTCTCATTAGTTCATCAGTTTTTGATTTGCATACCTTTTTTTCTCTCTTCCTTTAAGATTTGGGCGTTTTAATCTGGGAAAACCCTCGGAAACGTATGATGGTTATAAGTCGATCTGACCATGATGATGTAAAGCGGTTTTGGAAGCGACAGAAGAATAATTGTTAATTTTTATTTTCTTTTCTGCTACCATTTGTTATGTCTAAGAAAACTGGAGAAAGTGAGAAAAATAATCTCCAACTTTATAAATATTATGTTGACTACAGGGCCGTACACAGGCGGTGGCGGGGGTGGGCTACAGCCCCCCCGAAATTGGCCACCATATCGATTAAATCTGTTACATGCCCCACCCCCCCACAAGCAGGATTGGGCCAGCCCCCCTCAGCCCCTCCCGAAAAAAAATTCTGGGTACGGCCCTGGTTGACTAAAGTTTCTTTCAGTTTTTATTTATACTCTTAATGGTGCTTCCACGGCATTTCAGTTTTTTTTTTGCTTTCCCTCTTGAGAGAGTACACTAGTGTATAGCAGAATTCCTGATCATAGAGTTTTTGGGTGTGCATCCCGATTTGTTTTGTGAATCATTTATTTTCGTTCAGATCAGATATAGAATTCGTATTTAAGTAATCACTGCAGCATGGAAATGCCCCTCGAATGGATAACATGTTTCTTATGCATGCCATTTTGCCATACAACTGCCTGTACATTGGTGATGATTGCGACACAAATTTTCAGAAATTGTGTGGCATAACTCCAAAATGATGACCCCAGTTTGCACCACCTCTTTGAGTTTCCTGTGGTACACCTTTTCTTTGAGGAAATCCCAAAGGAGCAGCCCCGGGCTGTAGGGTAGCGACATACATCCATCTACAGAATGTTCTGAAAATCTGTACGACATTACACAAAGACCAAATCTGTCGTGTTGGAAATAAAGCACAATATTGGCAGTGCATGGCATGCTCCATCTTGCATGAAACAGTGTGTCTGCAGTGGTAGACATGCCACGAGTTGAGGAAGAATATAACAATGACATATATGATGATTTCTAATCGAAACGCTTTGCTAAATTAAAGATTTTTGTATTGCTTTAAGTGGGCCCATTTATTTGTATTTATTAAGTAATATCAATACTAGAACTAATGTCATTACAAGGTCTGAATGATATTACATAGACTTGTCTAGAACTGGTTTAGCAGCATAGCGAAATAGCATTCACTGATTACAGTGGTATTGAAGAAAAATAGACCAATGATTCCACCAACACACTTTTCCCCATACATTTCTTTCATGTGCATTATTCAAGGATGTTCCTTCACCCAGAATCACACTGTTTGTTCACATGAAAGTAGGCTGCACCAGAAAAACACGTGTTGTGTAACACAGCCTCTTCTCGGTTGCCCGATTTGACACTGTTGTCTCCACTCAGTGTCTTTTACCGTAAGCTTATGCACCACTGTCATCTTGTAAGGAAACGAGTCAAGGTCAGAACGAATATTCTGTTGCACAGATTGACGTGAGATTCTCAAGTCCGCACAGTCATTTGCTTGTTGATTTACTCAGACTTCGAGGGAAATTCATTTGCACAACCTTCAACATTTTCTGGCTTGTGAACACTAGGTGCATGTGGCATGGTTACTCTCCAAAGCAAATCCACCACGTTCAAGTTGGTGATACAATTTATCGGAATAAATTGGCAACTTTTATCTTATTCAGTATTTCAGCATTGATTCTCTCAAATGTTGCTGGATACATTTTAAAAACTGAACATTTGTTGCAAAACTGTGGGCCAACTATGAATCTGGTTTCGACAGATGTTTTCAATTTCATGAGGTCAACTGGAAAACTGTTATGAAATTTTAAAATGTTGAACACGATATTCCGAGGGCGTTTCTTTTATATTTTTTTTGACTTTACAGCATTTCACAATACAAGATGGTCTACACGTCTGTACACCACAAATTACTTGATAACTATCCTATAATTTAAAGATCTATTAATACCAGCAAATAGGCATTCATGAGTGGGGTATTTGTTGGTGACCTCCAATGACCTAATATGCAAATAGATTTATCCATTTGAGCATCCAAAATTTATCTCCTAAATTGTAACATAATATCTTGGTCATTGTTCGCTGCCGAGAACAAAATGACCCATACTGTTCTCCGCCATTCATCTCTTTTTTTCTGCATTTTTTGATGTCTGGGTGACTGTGAGGCTTGTTAACTGTCCGATTCCATCAGTAAATCAAACGGGTGGGCAACATCTCGGTCTTCTGCTATTGATTTTCCCTTGTAAAAGGATCTTGCCTAGTCCATCCTGCCTAATTATGTGACTGAAGAATTTTAAAAGTTTTCTCTGTAATGCAGGAAGAAGTCTGGTTAATGTTTAATTTATCCAGGTTTGATGCATTAGTTTATTCTTGCGATCCATGGCACCCAAAGCATTCTTCTGCAGCAATTTATTTCAGAGGCCTCAATGCGTTACGGTCCGCAGGATTTAGCATCCATGTCTTGATCCATAGGTTCCGATTGAAAATATCAAAGCCTTCATTAACCTCATTTTTGTCGATTATGAGACATGATGATTTTTCCATGTTTTAGTTAGCTTTCCCAGAGCGCTTTTGGCCATTCCAATTCTTCTTTTAATTTGACCTGTGCAGCTTCCTTTATTAGAGATCTGAGAACCCAGACAAATTACCTTGCTCTTCACTTCGATGCCTATGTTAACATATAGTGAATGAGTTATGCTTCTTCGACTTGCAATCATTCGTTGACATTATGTGCGATTAAGCTTAAGACCAAGTTGTAGGTTCAGTCTCACAATAAGGGAGAGGAGTTTTGCTAGTTGTGTTTCAGATGATGAAAAAGTGTTGCATCATCTGCATAGTGCAATTGTTCAAATGCTTGCCTCCAATATAGATCCCACCATTCCAGTTTTCTATTGCTTTCCTTATAATCCATTCTCCATAGATATTAAAGAGGACTGAAATAAGGATGCATCCTTGCCTTACCTCCTTGCTTACTTAAAAAGGCTGGCATCTAATTTCATATAGGTGTTTAGGAACACCCATTTCCAAAAGAATAGACCATAGGTGACTTCAGGAGATTGTGTCAAAAGCCTTGGTTTAGCAGATGTAATTTATAGTCATAGCATTTTTTTATAATTGGCCTTACGTTAAAGAGTTGTTCCTGTGTCCCTCTCCCTGGGATAATCCTGTCTGCTCTTCAGTTATTTGAGGGAGCATATGTGGTTTTAGCCTTTTATGGATGATATGTAGCATAATTTTGCTAGCGTGGGAGATGAGTGCAATAGTTCGGTAGTTTTGGCATTCGTTTTTTGGCTCTTTCTTGTGAATTGGAATACAGATGTAATCCGTCCAATCAGTGGGCCAAATACCAAATCCAGATCTTGTTGCAGACTTCATTGTATTCCAGACTTCAATGAGATTCATTGTATTCCAGATCTTGTTTCAGACTTTATAAAAAAAATTTGATAACCTTATTCACCAGATGCTTTGAGCATTTCTGTACAGATGTTATCAGTTCCTGGTGGTTTGCAGTTTTATAAATTTTATATTGCACATCTTATCTCTGATCAAAGTATAGGTAGTTCCAATAGGTCAAGGTGTTGTGGGGGTGTTGAATTTTCTTCATGTTGTTGGCTTCCAGAGCTCAGTAGATTTTCTCCTTAGTTGCATCACCTATGTATTATGTATTATCCGTTAGGATTCCTCCATTCTCCTCTCTTATTGGGAGAGACTTAATCGTAACAGAGGACACAATAACACAAAACTCACATCATAATCAGATGTACAGATCGCTAAAAAAAATGAAACTGGAACATTTTTACAAGCAAAAGGTTGACTTTTATTTTTCACTGTAAATAACAAAATTGACAGTATAACAGAGGCTACTCTGCAAGCAAAAACAAAACGCGGATTCCTTCGAAACTTCTTCCTTCAACCCTAAAGCACAGTGTTTGACCGAGATTATAGTGGCAGCAGCAGCAGTCTCCATTTTTGAGGGAACTATCTATACGATAAGTTTTTTTCTACTGCGTTCATAATTGAATGCAGAACAAGTTTGTCATTGGAAATTGGTCCTTATCTATAACAGTTTCAGATAAATTTTTTATGCCCTAATTTGCATAATGAGGCCATCGGATGGTCACCAACAGAGTACACAACTTCCTATTTGTCGACATTAACAGATTTTAAATTCTGCCATAATTATCAAGTAATACGAGGGGCAGAGATTTTTCATCCACATTTTATAGGCTGTACACATTATCCAAAAAGGGCATAGATGCATTCTCGTAGCCAGGTCCTTCTTCCATTCTTTGCAGACTTTATCGATTAACAATGAAACAAACAAGCGATAGCGTACTTGATTGACACTGAGATAGCCACTGCACACGTTATCCACATCCTTCGTGATATTCAAATTTTGTTGAAAACTGTGTCCATCCATAAATTCTGTGATCTTCAAAGAGCATCCACTGTCATGATCTGAAATTTTAAATTTGAAGACTTAATGACCATTTTCTTCCTGTTTGAATCTTGAGATGTGATTTAATTGACAAAACTGAGTTGAGTTGGGAAGTAGTAAATGAAAGGATTAGTCGCAAAATGAATACAGTGAATAAAGTCTTGATTAAGAGTAATAAAATTCATGAAACTTCTTATCCACTAGGAGGAAGTGGTAAATTTACACTTCCAAGACAAAAAACATGAAGTAGCACAATGAATTTGAGAGGAAGACACTTACAGCACAAATATAAAGTGTAAAATGAAAGTGAGCAGTATAGAAAAATAATTTATTTTTGTTGCTGTGCAGTTGTTTTCAGATTTTTATACACTTTGTAAATATTTGTAGGTTATTGAAGAGAATTATTGGAAGCATCACTTGACCATGATCATGTCCTTTAGTTTTTATTATCAGAAACCATTATAGAGATTTTAACAGTGCAAATTGTAAAAGAAATGTTGAAGATGTTGCTGAAATTTTGCAATAAAATTTTTCTTATTTTTTCTTAGTAATTTCTTGTGAATGAGTTGTTTGCTTTGGTGGGGCTGAATCGTCACCTTATTGAAAGGTAATAAAACCAAGTACTGAAAGGCTAAACTAGTCACCATCATATAAACTATGGAAAGGAAAATATTTCCAAAATTTCTGAATATTTTTTTTACTGCCTATTCTAAGAAGTTTTGTGTTTCCAAGATTTTTTATATCTACTCTAGTGCAAAAGAAAAAGGAAACTGGGGGCATGCTTAATGTAAGTGCTTATTGATTGTAGATGTTACGTGCAGATTGTGCAGTTAAAGATAACCTATGAAGGCCGGTTCCTGCTGTTACAGGAAAGCTCATTGGCGAAATGGAGGGGAGCCATATACCCATTCGTCAGTGATAATTTATTTGACATTAAAAAGATGTCCGGCTCGGTGGCTGAGAGGGTTAAGGCGCAGGTCTTTTCACTCTCGAAACCAGCGAGTCACAGGTTCGAATCCCGTCGAGGGCATGGATGTTTGTGTTTGTCCGTTTTCATTATCATCCTTTCATCGTGCGGAAGGCAAAGGGAATGCCGCATTATCACTTATCCCAAGAAATCTTCTGATGGCTATAGTCAGGAGGGCGAACCAGCCTACGGGCTGAATACACCAACAGTCATAAACAGATGAAAAGCATTAAATGATCAAATATTTCGCAGATTTACAAGTTTACAATTCAGTACTCTAAACTTCAAAGGAATACCAGAAGTAGATTATTTGGTTAATGTTTAGTATGTGAACAATCGCAACATCAAAAGTTTAGAATCCGCACAACCAAAAAAGCATAACTTCTGAATCCGTACACCCCAAAAGCGAAACTGCCCAAACTGGCCAAACGAATTTAAAAAGCAACAAAACTCCAAACAAAATAAAAAAAGCTCCAAACAATCAAAATAATAAACAAAAAACTAACCTGAAACATGCAAACTAAACACGACCCACCATAACTCAAAAACTTCAACACCACAAAAACTGCACTCGCTGCCACGCTAAAAATTGAAAAATCGAAATTTCTCCAACAGAAAAAACACTTCCACAAAAAACAAGAATGATTTTACCGCCAAAGCGGATAAAGGGAGCACATTTTCTTGTTATAGCATCGTACATGGATATATAGAATTAACCAACATTTTAAAACACTTGAGAGTAAATAAATAAATATGAAAACTAAATTGTAAATTACTATTTAAATAGCCTAACGTATAGAGAGAATTTAAAAGAATAAACTTGAAGAATGAAAGGTAAATGGAGAGTGAAGTTATTCCTCATACACTTAAAAAAATAAAAGTTCTTTAATTTGTAAGAATTCTCACATAATGTTAAACGAAGTGAGCCTCAATTGCTGAACCGTTATGTGTAAGCATCTATTAGATTTTTATATTAAATTACTAAAGTCTTATTGAAGCAAACGATTAACTACTATTAAATTAATTAGTAATGAGTTTTAGATACCATTAAGCCTAAGAGTACTATACTCCTGATTCAAATAAGCTATGGATAACAAAAGATCTAATAACGCGTAAGGAGTTGGTTGATATATTACACGCCATATCTTAGCATTAAAAGTTCTATAAATTCTGTATTGTACCATTAGGGCACGTGCTACAAAACCAATGGCCACTATCATCATTTACTGTTATATTCACTCATGGCACGTTGTTACGAGTTGTTTGATATATTACATACCATATCTTAGCATTGAAAATTCCAATGGTACCATATGGTTTCATAGAGCACTATTAGGGCACGTGCTAGTAAACCAATAACCATTTTCATTATTTTCTCATGACATTCACTCATTACATGTTGTTACGAGAGGTTTGATATATTACATGCCATGTTTTAAAATTGAAAGTTCCAATGGTACCATATCATGCCATAGGGCACCATTAGGGCACGTGCTACTAAACTGTTAACCATTATCATTATTTTCTCGTGATAGTCACTCACGGCACGTTGTTACGAACGTTTGATATATTACATGCCATATCTTAGCATTGAAAGTTCCAAGGTTACCATATGGTATTATAGGGCACCATTAGGGCACGTGCTACTAAACCAATAACTATTATCA
>JAHWFO010030586.1:835223-869995 GCA_023313115.1 Rhysida immarginata | reverse complement strand
AAAAAAAAAAAAGTCCGAGCCACGCAGGGGTTATCACCTAGCTTATTTGGTAGTATAGCAGATCCAAACATTTCTTAAAAATATATTTTGACTATATTCTGTGGGAAAGTGTATATTTTGGAAACTGAAATGCTGATAATGCGATGTCTGAACGTTCGTTTCAAAGAATTGATAACGAGCATAAAATGATGATGCAGTGACAGAACATTAATAAGGCAGCGTCTATTGATGTGGCAAAGGAGTCACGCGTGTCGCCTTTGAGCTCCGGTATATCACCTGGATTCCCTGTTTTTCGTATTTTTCGTAGAATTGATAGTCCTTTTCGCTCTGTGTTGTATTGATTGAGTTATTATTTAACCAATTGGAAGGTATAATTTAATTTTTTGAGATCTATCTCTTTACCCACAAGTGTAATTAACCCGGGCAACGCCGGGTACCTCTGCTAGTCATAAAATAAAATCGACACTATAATCGCCAACTGTCAAAAATTATCGCCATCAAAAATTTCTAATCCCATTTGGCGACAATTAACGTATATCTCTCGCTGATAATAAAGTCTGTTGAAAGATACGTTTAAAAAGAAATACAAACTAAAAAATAACAATTTCATTCGTTTGAATATATTATTTTATAGAAAACTAATTAGAATACAATAAAAATTAAAAAATAAATTATTTAAAAAATATATATTTTTATAAAATTAAAACAAATGTAATATATTTTACGTAAAGCTTTGCAATGTTATTTTAAAATTTATTCTATACACTCTTCGCTTCGAAAGGAATTTGGAAGTTGTTGATCTCACTACACCATTTCATTCTTCTCAGGCTCCATCTTCTCAACCGTTTGGCAATGTTTCCATAAGCAAATGTTAAGAAACAACTAGTATTATGTTATTAAGTAATCATCCTTTTGTAATGTTAATAAATCTCGGTATAGGTTAATTTTCTTGTACTTACCTCCATGTAAACAATAAAGCAGCCTAATAAAGTAAATAAGCCATCTGAGATATTGTGCCAATTCTTTAGCATCCTTTGCTAAAACGGAATTAAATATTATTTAGTAATTTGTTATAAGATGATGTTCATCTTTTATAAATGGCATTCATTAGTGAAGATTTATGCTGAGAAATTAAGAAATTACAAGTTATTAAGCAATATCAAATCAAACTACTCTACCTTTAGATAAACGTCGAGGATCACAAAAAATAGGTTACCCATCACGAAGAAAAGGTGAATGGCAGCCATATAGATTAGTATCGCAAAGTTTTTCTAATAATATATAAAGAATTGCCGCTGATTAAGGATACACAGGATGAACATGATTGAATAATGATATTAGAACTAAGCAGATGTTTCTACCAATTTCAAGGCAGTGAAGATTCCAATGCAGACAAACGCAGCAACAGCAAAGAGGGAAAACAAGAGACAGTCCAATCCTATACAAACTGTTATGTAAGCAAAAGGCAAAAACTTTGATTAGTACATAACAAGTATTATTTATTTCTTCATTATAAGTAATACAATAGCCAGAAGAATAATATGCTACAGTGACACCCAGTAAATAAATGGACACCCCACATTTCAGGTTTATTCATGGTTTTCATAGATATAACTGTGAACGTGCACTTATATTTTACAATATTGTTTATAAGAACTTATTATCTGGAAGAAACATGCCTCGAACGCCCGGTGCCAAAGAACTGAGTGATTTTCGACAAGGCCGTATTGTTTGGACAATACGAAGTGATGTCAGCCAAAAGGAAAATCTCCCGCACAATTCAGTTTCCACTGTCTACCATCAACAGGGATATTACACAGTTCAAAACAAAGAAGAAAACCGTAGAATAACGTGCAGACCGGCCTGAACCAACTGTAGAGTGACGTGCAAAGCGAGCGGTTGAGAGAAATCCATGTTGCAAGGCTTCAGACTTGGCAGGAAACCTGCAAATGAATCGTAACACGGTTTCATATATCTACACTGGCCAGCTATCATGGGAAACACTTGCAAGGCGAAAACCCCTTCTTTACCGCACTCAATATTTCAAAGAGGAAACACTGAGCGACTGAGATGGTGGAACGGCTTTTGAGTTTTTGGCATCATGTCGTCATCTCTGATGAGGCGTCTTTTGTTTATTTTTCTTGTATTTTTCTCATACGGGGTCTGGAGAAAACCTAGCCAAGAGTTCAGCATGAACTAACTGCAACCAACTCTGAAGCATGCTGGAATTTCTTTTATGGTGTTGTGTGCTGTTTGGAGCACCGTGCGCTCAGAGCTCGTGGAATGTGTAGGTTGCATTAATACAGAAAGAAAGAGTCTTTTGCCAATATTTTCCACCGTGATTCTTGATAAAACATCCATTATGTTCAGGGAGGGCGGTGCTAGAAGAACGTAGGCTTGAAGGCACAACATGGCATCCAGAAACTATCATGGGTCAGCCAGCCACCCAATATGAATCCCATCGAACGCGTCTGAAGTATGTTTGATCGTGTCGTAATAAAACTTTCACAATAACCTGCTTCCTTAGCAGAACTTTTCGAATGTTTGCGTGCCGAGTGGATTCCACAAGGCAAGATCGCACAACTTATTAATTCCATTCCTAACCGGGTTAAAGCTCTGCAGACAGCAAAAGGCACGGCCACGAAGTTCTGATGTGCCTGTGTTAGAACTACGTGTACCAATAAATAAATGTGCAAAAAGTGATTGGCCACTGTTGGGTAATGGTAAAACAGGATTTATCCAAACTCAGTACTTGATAGGGCCAAAGTATGCTCAGTACAATTAAGTCCCTCCCGGATATATATCCAAGCGGTATATTTCACTTTCTACCTGGAGTACATTAACATATTGTTCTGCAGGTTCTCTATAAGATTGAGATCCAGGCTTTACGCAGGCCACTCTACCCGGGAGAATTGATTTTCAGTACACATTGAAGTGTAGCCCTGGGGATACATGACCGGTGGCACTGTCATCTTTGAAGAGACTTTATCGTTTCCATGGAACTACCGTAACAGTGTCTCTATATGCCTCAGAATTCAAGTTTCTATGCCTGGAACCAGCTGAAACTACCACCACCATTACCATCAAGCTTTACAGTAGCCACTGTATAATCAGTAGCACACAACCTCGAAGTAATCGCCAAATCGAAACTGGTCAATCCGATCTAAAAACATAAATCGTGATTCGTCACTTTATAAAAAACTCGCTGCCATTGCTCCTATATCCAATTCCTGTGCTCCTTACCCCATCATAGGTGCTGAACTGAATTATTCCTTGAGATAAGAGGTTTATGGGCTGCTACGCGGCCATTATATCGAAATGCATGTGTTTCTTTACGAATATCTTGATTGAAACCTGGATATTGTTATCCATCTGGAATGGGGAAGAATTTAGACGTCAGAAGACACCAGATGGCGGATTGCACTGTCCACTGTAAGGCAGCAATTTTTAATGTTAACCTGTGGAGAAAAGTGCAATTTTTTGTTCTGAATAAATAAAAATGATGATGTTAAAATATTAAAGTCTCACTTTTTTTATTCATATACAGTTTGTCTAAAAAGTCTGGTAACAAGGCAGATATCTCGGAAACTAAGCATTGTACGAAAAAATGTCCAAAATCTAAAGTGAATTATTTCGCGGGGGAAATTCATTAGCCAAAAAATCCCCCCCCCCTCCTTTGTGAGAGGGGGCTGGGGGTTACTTTGAAATCTTAAATAGGAGCCCCTATTTTAATGGTATATTCAGATTGTACACAATATTCGACAAGTGTTTTATTCTTGGTGTTTTTTCAATTGATCCAACTGTTTAGGAGATAGAGGTCCTGAAAGTGTGGAACTTTTAAAGTATTGAACCCGATTTTATCGATGAAGACAAAGAGATAGAGAGTGGGTCTTGCAGACATTCCTATTCTACTTTTTAATGGTCTTTAAAAATCATTAGTTGGAATTTAAAAAATTCAAAATTTTTTAGTGCACAAGCAAAGTCTTGGGGCCAGCAGTCCTATGGAGGCACAGTCTGTGCGTGTGTATTGAAAAATATTGGATTTTTGAAATTCTGACTTCGGATTCTTAAAGACCATTAAAAAGTAGAATAGGAATGTGTATAAGACCCACTCTCTATCTCTTTGTCTTAATCGACAAAATTGGATTCAAAACTTTAAAAGTTACACACTTTCGGGGCCTGTATCTCCTAAACGGTTAGATCAATTGAAAAAACACCAAGAATATAACATTTCTCGACAATTGTGCACAATCTGAATATACCATTAAAAATAGGGGTTTCTATTTAAGATTTCAAAGTTACCCCCTCCTCCCAGGCCCCCTCACAAGGGGGGGGGGCGGTAATTTTTTAACAAATGTATTTCCCTCGCGAAATAATTCACTTTTGATTTTGGACACTTTTTCGTATAATGCTTAGTTTCCGAGATATTTACCATGTTACCAGATTTTTTGGGCACCTGTATATCACTTTTTCACAAGTTGTTTTTTTTAATTAAAATGAATTTTTAAAATAGATTTGTAATAATAATTTTAACAGAAGTGAAAATTTAATAATTTATAGCAGGTATTGATTTCTAAAATTTAAAAATGCCAGGTGCATTTGTATAGAATTGTTGAATTATGTAGCTGAGCAAAATGATGTTTAAAAAATTAGTTAAGGCATCGTTATCCAACGATATAAGGGTTTTGGCATCAACATGTTACTTCAAATAGAGTTCTTTAAAATCTGACGTCAAACAGTCAAACGCTGACGTCACAAATTGCTCCACGCGATCAAAACTCCATAGACATGAAAGAAAGTCAGTTGGGAACGACAAAAACACATGTTTGGCCCACCCTAGAGGATTCGCTATATTTTTCGCACCGTCCTCTGTATAGGGCCTACATGTGTACAAAATTTCAGGCCTCTAGGTCAATCCTTTCAAATTCTCTGTATACATCTGTACCGTCGTTAATAGGGTTTTTATCATATTACATATTACATATGATGATAAAGGCAGTATTTTTTGCGAATTTTTGTGAGAAAATTTTTCTAGACAATTTTCATTTGTTATTGAATTTTAAAAAAAAATTAAAAACCGAATTTTGCACCCTCGTAATAAAAACAATTCAATTAAATATCCTTAGGATGCCTAGCACAATCCGCCGTCTGGTGTCTCTGTGAGAAATGCTATACGGTGTTCCCCATTCGTTTATTACGGCAAGCATAGGGCGGGAGATTTTCCCACACCTCTATCAGCAGCGCCCTCCTATCCCTATGAGAGACATCTTGCAGTTTTTTTGTCTTCCGGAGCTGTTTTCATTCCTGCAATGCCTGTTCTTCTTCCACATGCTGATAATAAAGCATACAATTAATTTTAGGACCTGTCGGATTTCAGCAATGAGTCGTATACATTCCACGAGTATTATTGTCACGTGATTTCAGGAGGAGATGGTTTTGAAACGCGGAATTCGTTGGAGAAGGCCATCGTCGTCAGAAGCAAGACACGCGTCAGATGACGGAAACTGACGATAAAGCGTGAGAGAACCCTCGACGAGGAGAAGAGAGGCAGAGGAGATGATCCATAATGGAAGGAGGACGCAGATGAAGGAGAGCGGGAAAAAGGCCGAAAAGGAAAAGGGGCAGGGCGAGCTCAAAGGAATAAGTTTGCCTCGTGGTGTTCGTCGTGTTAAGCGCCAAGGGAAGAAGTTATCGGCGAACCTCGACAACGAGACGGAATCCACCACTACTGGATTCACGAAAATTTCTCACTGCAGAATAAATTTGTTCTCATTTAAGATTTCATTTACGGTTCTGTCCTGTCCACGTGACAAAGATTATGCCCTTTTCGAAATCGGAAAACTGTCTCCTGGCAGACATTTTACCTGAGAAATAATTACACTCTCGTTTCCGTTTATAAATCTCACAGATCATGTAACGGACATGGGTAAGCTCAGATGATCACAAAGAGGTGTCCAATCACTTTTCTTTCGTATAGTGTAATCTATCATCTAGATGGAATATCAGAAAATATAGGCGGTTGGTTAAAATACACTGAGTGGCCACTTTATTAGGTACACCAGTGAGTATGCAAATCCGTTGGCATAGCAAATAGTACGTATCAGTAGTCACATGACAGTCGGTACCAATATAAAGCGAGAACACGCCTGTCAATTACAAGTGGTTTGACCGTCACCATGGGGAAAACAAAGGATCTGAGCGACTTCGAGCGCGGTATGATGGTTGGTGCCCAGCGAGGTGGACTGAATATTTCCAAAACCGCAGGTCTTCTGGGCTTTTCTCAAACAACCATTTCAAGGGTTTACCAGGACTGGTTTAACAACCAAAAACAACCAGCCAGAGACAAGTCTGTGGTCGCAAACGACTAGTCGATCCAAGGGATGAGCGTAGGATGGGAACGCTTGTTCGTGCGAATAGAAACGTCACGACTCCAAAACTAACCGTGGAGTACAAGACTGGACCGCGGAGGATGGGTTTTGTGCGAAATAAAAAAAATTTCCGTCCTGTCTATGGCCAGTCCGGGTATCTTTGATCTCCACCTGAAACCGCAAAAAAGCGTCTCCAATTTGCCCGTGATCACCAACACTGGAACGTCGACGACTGGAAGAAGGTCTGCTGGTCAGATGAATCCCGTTTCCCTATTGCACCATGCAGATGGGCAACGCAGAATTTGGAGACAACAGCCCGAAGAGATGGTTCCCTCCTGTCTGGTTTTCACTGTTCAGGCTGGTGGAGGTTTAATAGTATGGGGCATCGTTTCCTGGCAAATCCTTGATCCGCTGATAACCTTTAGAATAGCGCCTTAATGGTCAGGGCTACCTGAACATTGTTGCCAACGACGTTCATCCCTTCATGGCTACTGTATATACACGATTTAGCATCACGATTAAAATTAACTTTGTTGGATTAATAATAAATTATATTTGACGCGTAATAGAATCCATTTTGGCGGAAATGAATATAGTTTCCTGTGTGACTGCAGCGCTATCACGGACACAATTTGAGTTAAAATGCTTGTCGGTTGAAAGTCGTGCGCGCGGAAGTTGGAAATGTGTGTTTTGCTAGTCACATGCACTCTGGTGTCGCTTCAAGTCGGATGAAAACCGTGCGCGCAAAGTCGTATATGTGTGTTGGCACCTATAGAGTATTAAAGGAAACAAAAGCGCATGAAAAAAGTAAACGCCACCACGTGTTCCATTACTAGATTTCTTCGTTTTAAAATCGAGTGACAATTGAAAAAAGCATGTTTAATTGAAGTATGTTTTCAATCACGCAGTTTCCATAAGCCTAATTTGACTTTCCTGTGAGAGTGGTTGAGTTTAGGGTCAACAAACTAGTGCACAGGTAGTTCGCAGAAACCTATTATTGGAACACGTGGTGGTGTTTACTTTTTTCTTGAGCTTTTGTTTACGTTATGAGCGTAGTTTAACCAAACTTCACGAGCTGTTTACTCTTTCAAGGAAGGCAATTTCGGCGAAACGTATGAGGAAACTTGTATTTATTTTAAGGCGCAAAACATCGCTAATATCTCACGATATCCTTTTCAAAAGCACCCTGCATACAGGGTGTTTCATAATTGGTGTCCCGTCTTTAGGTCCAAATAACGGCTCAAGGGGAACAGGTGGGGGGGGAAAATGAATATTGATTATTTGGTTTTTATGTCCACTAATTCCGAATAAGAACATTTCGCGTCCCTGGGGGTGAAGGGGTAAATTTTGAAAATTTTAAATTTGTAGGGGTAGAGGTTAGACCCCATGTGTTATTTAGAAAGTTGTAGAGCATCATGTAAAATGTGGGTTTAGCAGAAAACCCGGTGAAAAAATCTCATGCTCTGCCCCCTTTATCGAGTGGGTAAAGTGAAAGGTATGGCTAGCCGATGTGAAACTTAAGCAATATTATTTTACTTAAACATTTAAAATGATGTTAAACATACTGTAGCTTAGATTTATGAAAGTATTTCCATACAGTCGATGAAGATACTGCATTTATTCAAAAATGTTTTAAAGGTTTGCTGTTTGGCCTTCTTCTTAGATAAAGAGAAGTCTCTTACGACGTCATTTAAACCTGCTTGACTTAATAAGTGAGGCTTTCTTCCTTCATTATTAGGTTCGTAAACGTTCTGTCCACCATCAGCGCCTTCAATTCAACACTCAGCAGAATTGTCATCACTTTCCACATAAGAAATAGTTGAGTTGGAAAACCAATAATATTACCTCATGACGTGATAGAGAAATTTGGAGTTCAGATTTGGAATCAGCACACTCAAAATAAGGGTGGTTATAAAATAACGTTTATTATCCAGAGCCCTCTAGCGTTTAAAGTGTAGGACGAAACATAACCAAATTTGATGGGCATAAATAGTGGATTATGGAATTTCGATTTCTAAAAAAATAAAAATTAGTACCAAAAGTCGCCACCAATAAAATTTTCGTGCTGCAAAAGTGTATTAGTGTGAATACTGAATGACTAAATGCCAAACAGCACACGTCAATTTTATTAACAACAAATGATTGTAACTTACAAATGAGGTTCAATATAACCACCATCGTGACTTCCAAGATGCACGACAGTTTCCATGGCGCCTCGCAACATATCAAAATTAATTTGTCTCACCTGTAACGTAATTCGATCTATCAATATTGCGATATCGGAACATGTCCTTGATACACAACACCTTTAAGAAATCCCCACAACCAAAAGTCATTAAGGATTGAGATCGGGCAACCTCGGTGGCCATACTGTAGGAAATGCACGATTAATGACTGCTGTCAGAGAAAAAATGCCGCAACACACGTTGTACATAACGTTTGTTTTGGGATGGTGCACCATTCTGTTTTCGTATCGAGACAGCCTCTTTGTTGCACTTGTGGAACCACGAAGTTCTGTATCATATCGGCATACTGTCAGCAGTAATAGTATACAGTAGGTCACTGGTTCGCTTGCACGATTTTCCTCGTAAAAGTAAGAACCGATGATAAAAGATGCTGTAAAGCCACACCACTATGACGCTTGGTGAGTGGAGAGGTTCCTGCACACAAGAGTGCGGATTATTCGCAGCCTAAGTGCGGTTAATACCATCGTTCAAATGAAAGTGTACTTCGTCACTCCATAAAATCTGCCAGGGCCATGTATCATCAACGTGCTAAGACTCTCATTGATCATTATCATGCGTGCTAAGACTCTCAATGAAAAATCCAATCGGGTGGCCGTATCACCAGAACGCAATTCTTGAACAGAAGAGATTTTATACGGCTAAAACTTCAACATCTGATGCAGGATCTTCCGTACCGTTGAGTATGGAATCTGCGTGTGCCGGGATACTGCCTGAGCACTGCTGGTACCCTGCATATTCATCATCTCCTGTTCAACAACAGCAGTTGCAACTTCTTCGTGACTAACCGCTTTGTGTACAGTAGTTGCTGACTAACCGCTTTGTGTACAGTAGTTTCAAATCGTTGAATCATGTTTCGTAAGTTTGTTATGCTCATCGGTCCTTTTCGCAACTTCTTTAATCGCCGAAATTCACGAAGGACAGCACTGGCATTCTCATTCCGCTGATAATACAGCTTGACTTACAAAGCACGGTTCCGTAAGGAAAGAGCCATCGAAAGACAGTTATCCTCAGAATGATGAGAAATCTCCCAGCCTTTCCTTTTATACTCATGATCGCTAACGGAACGCGTTTATGGAAATTAATGCATTTTATTCGGTAAACAGCGCCAAAATTTTATTGGTGAAGACTTTTGATACTAATTTTTATTTTTTTAGAAATCAAAATCTCATGGTTCACTATGTACGCCCATCAAATTTGGTTATGTTTCGTCCAACACTTTACTCGCTAGAGGGCTCTGGATATCTCACGGTATTTTATAACCACCCTTTAGCTAGAACACCTATATTTGTCAAAGTAGCTGACAAAAATTATTTTTAGTTGACCAATGTAATCGATATAGGAGAGAAACTTACATATTCGCATTTCCTTGTGCTTTTCATGACTCATATCACAGACAACGCTAATAATTCCAATAAGTAGAAAACTGATCCCATTGATCTAGGAAGAATAAAAAAGATAATATTTAACATTAAAACTACTTTAATACAAGAAAAAGAGCACACCTGACAAAGATTAGATCTTTCCGCGAAAACTGGCGATAGTTGAGGTTTCTATTAATTAACAAAGAAGACTAAGAGAGAGTCGCATCTTGGGGCACGTAATCTATTAGTTTAGATATCTCATGTAATTTCAGTAGCGTTATTGTTCGGTTGTTGTTTTCAGTATGGATTGAAATTAGGATTAAAGGGTTCATTGGACTGGTGCAATTCAAAAGGACAAAAGATAAAGGATTCTGGAAAAGATTTAGCAGAATTCAATAATGTATCACCCACTAAAGCAAAATGTGTTTTAAAATTAAGGCGTGAATCGCGGTGTTTTCAAACCAACCAGCTTGAGAGGTATGAAACCAAATTGAGGTTTTGCACCAAAGGGTATCAAATGCCAATCATTTTTGACGATTGAGAAAATGAAGGTTAAATTTTGTTAGCAAATACGAAAGTTCATGTTAGGCGAATAATTTGAACGTCTATATTTGAATATTTAACTATTTGAATATATGATAAATAATCCTTCGTTGCAGCCCGAGATGTCCGTAGCTGGTTTTATATTGTAGATGGGCATGTCCCACTAGACTTTTCAGCCCTTCAATTATTTGAAAACATCCAAGACTATATACTGTACATTGAGAAATGTTTGGTACACACTGACTGCTCAATTGAAAATGGACACTTTCGATTTTAGACGTTTTGTCGAATATCTAGAAAAATACTTGACGAATTATCCTGAAACTTCAGGACTATAAAAAGCATAGGTTACAGCAAAGGTTTTGTCCCGAAGGCAAATGGGGAAACAGCAACAAATTGAATAAAAAAAATAATGAACTGTAAAAAGACGATGCTTGAAATGCGTTGTAGCTGTAGCATATGCTTATGAAGCTTCTTTTACTTATCTATGTCCATTTGTACTGTCCGGGACTCAACAGAAAACCTCTGACTTGCAAAATTCCACCACTATACGGCAGAAACGTTTGGGTGAGTTCATTTTGTTTAAACAAGTGAAGAAATTTTTTTTTTCAAAAACAGCGCTTATGTCAAAATTAGGTACACATACCGCCATCTCTTGAGCAAACAAACAAACATAAGCCAATTCTATTTCGTGTTAATTCCCTCCCCCTTTGGATTTTTCGGAAACTTTTTTTTAGATTCACGCATTTTCACCGACTTTACGTATGTGTACACAATTTCAGCATGATCGGACTAGTGGAAGGGGATGAAATATTGATTAAACGAAACCATATTGATAGGAATACTTCATATGTATTATATGTGCATGTGGAGTTAGCGACCAACTGAATGCCACCTTACCTGAACGCTGGATCGCCTGTGCCGTGGAACCATGATTTGCCGATTATGACCTCCACGATCACCTGATTTAACATCCTGCGATATCATTTTTATAGGAATACGTCAAGAATGATCACAAAATCGTAACAACTGGATGATTTGAAGGAAATGATAAACCAAAGGTGCAGTGGAGCTGATAAGCGAGGATTTGTTGGAAGCTTGGAAGAAATTGACATCTTGCCATTTATACATCTGTCGTATCATGAAAAATTTGTAATGTCTATATAGAACTTTGGTTAAGTTCTTCTATTTTTAATATCAATATGGTTTTAATATGAGTTCAATAAAAAATAAATCGGCTTTACTTTTGCACCACCATTTTTGAATAAGTCTATATTCAAAACCCTTATAGACATGATTGTGGAAACATTACTGATTAAAGTAAATTCAGTCTGTTAAAAAGTAAGCAATAAAAAATGAAGCCTCATAGAATTAAAATATGATGGTATACTGGTAGTATTTATCTCCAGTGCTTTAAAATAAATTTGGAATGAGAGAAAGGTATACGTGTATAATAGTTTTAAGGTTAAATACCGACATTTTATGTTAGTAATGCATTTCATATGATACTGTAAATTAATTCTTTATTTAATTCATGCATTATATTAAATGTGCGAGAAAATTTACGAAATCACACACTGCATTGGAGAATTAAATAAGCATATTGATACTTACGCCTGTTGTAAATAATGTTAAGTCGGGAGCAAACCGTATCCAAGGAGAATCTTTATAAGATTTCAGAAACTGCATTGTTCGCTTGGATAAACAAACATAAGCTTTCAATTTTTAAACAAAGAATTTTAAAATTAACTTATAAAGATTTTAACTTTATGCGTCTACAAGAGAAATTTGGATAGAATTGTCCGATTTATGTTGCATTCCTAGTTAATCGACAACAATTATTAATAATGCCTTAACTGTTGTCACTCGGAGAAACAATGTTGCAAGTAACTTGGAAAAATTTTGTTTAGTAAGTCTTTGTTATAAAAGGTGATTCTCAATGAGACAACATCTAGTTGGAGAGGTCATTTGAAATGATAAATGGTATATAAACCTAGGGACTATCTCACTTCGTTACAGAACTTAAAAGATCAAAATTTTGAAAGTGCAGTATAAATCTATATACGAATTACCATTAAAATGGTAAATTTACTCCACTAATAATTGACAATCACTTACTTGTTGAAAAATTATTAAAAAAGAACGTTTTAAGCTACACTTCTATGCACAGATGAAGAGAAACAGATGGGAAACTCTACTACGTGACTGGATATCACTACGTCATTTTTCAATACTAGTTTCGTGGCGCTAGTGAGAACACAATTTTGAAAATAATAAATAAAATAATAACGTAGTTGATATATTATTTCTTATATAATGTTAAAACACAAAGTTTTATCCAAAAATAAAAAAAATGTTTTATGTAAACGAAAAATTCTTGATTTGTCACGTGATCACTCATGTGAAGCACTCATGTTTATATTAGCTCGCCGTGCTCGTGTTAATCAGAGACATCACTTAACTAAAAACTTATGAAACTGTTTAACTTTCGTTGTAAAATATTAGTACATTGATTCGAACAGGCGTACCAAATCCATAAAGTGTAAAGAAGTTTGGGCACAACAATTGCTTTATACAGCTTAAAAAAAGTAAGTGGATTTGAAAAAAATTGAGTGAGGCGCTTTAGCATACCTTTACGGCGACATACATCAATAGTCAGCTTATCAATATGGAGAACAAAGGACATTTTGTTATGGATCCAAACACCAATATCCTTAACAAGCTGTTTCCTAGTGAGCTCAAAACCGTTTAAATCAGGGCCGTTCAAGATTTCTGTCCGCGTGCAGCGCCCGTGCACGCGGGTAAACTTCCTTCTCCCCTATTGTACATTACGTTGATCAGTTCTTTAAAGTCGACCTGTGCAGCTTTTAGTAAAGTTAGCTTCTCTGCATAGCGCAAATACACTCCCTATTCTTTAACATGGAGTACAAATAAAGAATTGTGACTGTAAATGTAATTATTATTGAAATGAGAAAGCAAGCAAAAAGGACCTAGAAATTATTGTGCTCTTTCTAGTGATACCAATTAATTTAATCGGCATAAAATAGGGATTTTTTTAAATGGTTCCTTTACTTACTTACTTTTCAAACCCGCTTATCCGTTAGGGTCGCCGGGGCAGCAGCCCTATGAAGGATCTCCAGCGATCGCGTTCTTCCGCCATCAGGCGCATGTCCACCCTGGTAATATCCAAGTGACTCGAACCCAGATTCTCCATGTAGTCTAGCCACCTGGTTCTAGACCTACCCCTTGATCTCTTACCCACCGGCTTGGAAAATAACAACTGCCTAGGAAGACTAGCTTGCGGCATCCGTATCACGTGGCCATACCAGCGCAACTGAGATCTCTCAATGCGGAGAAGTAGCGGCTCAACACCTAAAGATTCCCTTATTGTGCTGCTGTACACTCACCTTAAATGGTTCCCTTTCGTACAAAAAACACAGGGAACGGATTTAAAGGAAAACTATTTAACGCACATTGTTTTAATTGGTACCATTAGAAAGAGCAGAATAATTTCTAGGTCCTGTTTGCTTGTTTTATCATTTCAAGAATAATTACATTTACAATCGCAATTCTATTTTTGTACTATATGTTAAAGAATAGGGAGTGTATTTGCGCTATGCAGAGAAGCAAACCTCTAAAAGCTTTACTAAAAGGTGAATACGAGTTGCTTATTATCAATTCGACACTGTAACAAAAAAACAAAAAACGAGGCAGTTTGCCATTTTTTTTTCTTCGTTTTAATGTGATAATTTTCTCAATGAATCCTGCTGACGGACAAGCGTATTACATTTTTAAGATTCATGTCTGCTAGGCTTGATCGGAGTCTAGGTTTTGTAAGTTTTAACACTGAAAAAAAATCTTTCGCAGACATAAGTAGATCCAAACATGGACATTATTTTGGCTGCTTCGTGATGAAGTCGAGGAAAGTTTGCCTAAAAAACAGAACGAAAAAATGGAAGAAAAGGCAAATGACAGGAAAATATAAAGCCTATTAAAGATTTATCCTTTTTAATAAAAAAAGAAGCTACCTTTGGAAAATTCTTGTAAAATTCCGTCAAACTTCGCGCTGCGTAGAATCTGTCCCGCTGCCAAGTCTCACAACGCAAGTTTATTAGTTCCAACTGCAAATCTACTGGAACTTGATTAACAGTGACGGAAAAAGGCTTGACGAATAGATCGAACATTGGACGCAGGTTGGTGATATCTTGAAAACGCTTGGCGAATTCAGTGCGAATATTTTGAACGATTTCTACGTATGCGGGAAATTGAGCACTTTCACATACAGATTGCAGTTCTTTGAAGTGCGCTGGATTTTCTTAAGATAGTTGTGTTTCCCACAATGACAGCTTCATCACGAATGCGTCGATTTTATTTGACATGTCATTTATTAGGCGATTCTCACCTCGCATACTCAAATTTAGGGTATTAAGATGTCCAGTAATGTCAACTAAGAATGCGAGAGCCGCAATCCAAATAGGGTCTCGTAATTTTGATTCAGGGTGTCCTTTCTGCTCCAAAAATCCTGAAATTGCGCTCCTTAGGTTAAGGAATCTCTTCAAAACATTCCCCCGATTCAGCCACCTCACTTCGCAATGATATGGAATATCGGTGTAATGCTCTTCGATAGATGCCAAAAATTCTTTGAATTAACGATGGTTCAGCCCGTGAGCTCGGACGTAATTTACATTTCTCCCAGCAGTATCCACAAAATCATCGAATTTCGCAATTTTGCCACAAAGCGCTTCTTGGTGGATCATGCAATGAATTGAAGATAATGCTCGATTACCGATCTTCTCTCTCAATAGCCCAACAAACCCCTTTCGTTCACCGCGCATTGCTGGAGCACCATCAGTTGTGACGGATACCAGTTACTCCAATATCAAACCTAAACCGCCGAGTGCCTCCTCCACTGCCTGCAAAATGTCTTCACCTTTCGTTGTACCTTTCATAGGCATAAATCGGCCTCGGTGGCTCAGCGGTTGTGTGATCGCCTCTGATGCTCGAGTACGCGGGTTCGATCCCGGCCGAGGATGACGAGGATTTTTCAGGGGTAAATCCTGAGATCACGCACTTCCTTCGGAAGGGAAGTAAAGCCGTTGGTCCCGTGTAGTCGTTTGCCGGCTGCACGTTAAAGAACCCTTGCGAGGCAAAATTTGCGGCCTCTATAACGTCGTCCTGAAATGACCATAGCAGTTGAAAAGGACGTTAATACCAAACAAACCAAACCAATCATAAGTATAAGATCTAAAAATTCTTCCGTTACGTTTAAGTCGTTGTCAACACCACACAGATACAAGACCAAATGTGCAGTATCAGATATGGCAGTGGATTCATCGATTGCGATTGAAAATGCTACGAAAGTTTTCGCTTTTTCCTTCAAATATAAGTACACATCATCAGCCATGTCAGAAATCCTTCGCGAAATTGTGTTGCGGGATAATGAACATCCGAAGGGCTCAACAGTCCGGCGACATCTATCAAACAGGTCTTAATGAATTCTCCATCAGAGAACGATTTCCCAGATCGTGCAATGTTAAATGCCACTTTATAACTGGCTCGAAAACACGGTTCTGACTCATTTCCCTGTCGCAAATAAACAACGATTTCCATATTAGATATAATCAAACGATGTATTAAAAAAAATTAGTTAAACATGCATCACTTTCATACGGATGGGGATGAATAGCAGCCTACCTCGTTACCACAATCACCATCGTGTTGTGCTAACTTCAATTCATTCAGTTTGAACTGTCGACCTTCGCCTTCCAAGTTTTCAAATTCTCCTTTATGAAAACGTTATAATGCCGCTCAGTGGCGTATTTTCATTTTCCCGATAGGACACAATTGCATATTAAGCATTTAGAATCCGATCCGTGAACAATGAAATAAAAACAGATTCTCCCACTCCGGTTTAAATACTGCTTCAGTGATTTTTTGCTTTTTCGGAATGTGCGCCATGTTATGCGAGAGACGAAAAACAAACAAGTATTAGTAGAAAAAGAAATAATGTCTCATTTAATGGAATCGTCTCCTGAAGTCAGGCAACACTGCGTAGGTAAACTATACCCACTCCCCTCCTGAGTTTTGGACTCTCTCTTCGGCTTATAATGGTGCCATTATATTAGAATTGAACTTTCAATTCTAATATATGTCATGTAATATATCAAACAACTCGTAACAACGTGCCATGAGTGAATATAACGAGTAAATAATGATAATGGTTATTGGAATGGTAGCACGTGCCCTAATGGTGAAATATGATACCATATGGTACCATTGGAACTCTCAATGCTAAGATATGACATGTAATATATCAGACAACTCGTAACAACGTGCCATGAGTGAATATAACGAGAAAATAATGATAATGGGTATTGGTTTAGTAGCACGTGCCCTAATGGTGCCATATGATACCATATGGTACCATTAGCACTTTCAATGCTAAAATATGCCATGTAATATATCAAACACCTCGTAACCACTTGTCATGAGTGAATATAACGAGAAAATAATGACAGTGGGAATTGGTTTTGTTGCATGTGCCCTAATGGTACAATAAACTATTGTTATAACTTTCAATGCTAAGATATGGCGTGTAATATATAAACCAACTCATTACCAGTTGTTCGATCTATTGTTATCCATAGCTTATTTGTATCAAGAGCATAATGCTGTTAGACTTAATGTTATCTAAAACTCACTACTGTTATACATATTGCTAATTAATAGTAGTTAATCGCTTGCTTCAATAGTAGACGATAACGTAGAAACACTTTAGTAATTTAATATGAAAAAATAGTACATGCTCACACACAACGCTTCAGCAATTGAGGCTCACTTCGTTTAACATTATGTGGGAATTCTTACAAATAAAAAATACTTTTATTTTTTTAAATGTATGAGGAATAACTCCCTCTCCATTTACCTTCTAGTTCTTCAAATTTATTCGTTTAAATTCTCTCTATACATTAGCTAATAGTAATTTACAATTTAGTTTTCAGATTTATTTATTTTAAGGGTTTTAAAATGTTGATTATCTCAATATATCCATGTACGATGCTATAACATGAAAATGTGCTCCCTTTATCCGCTTTGGCGGTAAAATCATTCTTGTTTTTCATGCGCTTGTCATTTATTAGACATTATTCTTAAAAATTAAACAAAGCAGAATACAATGAAAACATGGAAAGCGATTTTAATAAATTGGCAACACTGCCCTTTAAGCACGTTTTCTACGATCAGCTGTGCGAAATTATATTTACAAATTATGCAAATAATAAAACTGACAAAGAAGTTAAATCTCTGCTGCTACAGAAAAAACCTTTATCCAGAAAAGTTCGATAGCATTATATGAAATATTTTATATAAATAATAAATCTAATGATTTTTGCTGTTTCTAAATGAATTTTAATTTTAAACCGTCAATAGCATATGTTGTCCTATGTCTTTCTATGGTTATGAAATCTTTTTTTTTTCATTATTTCCAAGTCAGTAATAAATTATCTACATTTATTTGATCATTATTAAGAACTTGAATTCCATTCATAACTTAACGAAGGTAAATGAAATGTATGCTATAGGAAACTAGAACATACATTTTTCTAATCCTAATATTAATAAAAATAAAATATAAATAATAATCGGGACGTTTTCTAATTTTGTCTTGTAAAAAACTTCTTTTTATGAATTTTCAAATTTTGTATATTTTTTTAGTATTTTATTTGTAAACTCGACTTTCCAATAAAAGCCAATATATTATAATGGCTTCTGTAAATGCCAGATTTTCTTTGTACATTTCATCAAATATTATAATAAATTTTAATTATTGTTAATAAAGTTGAGTAAATCTATGAGAATAGGCTGCGTTCGGAGAACAGACACTTTTTCCAATATTTACACTTTGTCGTTCGAGAAACTACCACCAGTGAATTCACGGCGTTCGGGATTAAACCGAGAATTCACTTTTCTCTCTAGCCAAAAAAAAAACAGTGGAAAAAGTGAAAACGACCTATATGATGCCGACGACCAATCAAATTTAGAGTAAAACTAAAACCAGATTGAGTTGCAAATGAATACTGCAAATTGTTTAAAAAGGTTTAAAAAATGCATGACAATGTCAATTATTAAATTATATACTTTATTTAGATAAAAGAAATTAATATAGGCTTTTTTATGAATAAGATACGCTCATAATTTATCTCCATTTTGCTAAATTAATTTTTTTCCATTTTACTTTCGCACGATTAGTGTTTCATTATTCCACCTTTTTTTGTTTCATTATATTTTATTTCTCATTATTAATTTGAAACGAATTTTCAATGAAAGAATTTTCTTTGCACTCCAAAATATAGCAGAGTATTTTCTTCTTCCTCTTCCTCACTGTGGGTGTCCCACATTTGCTCGTTTAATTGACAATTCATATGATTCTGAGAAAATAATATTCCAAAAGAAGCGATCAGCGAACTCAAATTTTCCATGTTGAATTACTGGTCAAATCATCGAGAATTCACTGAGGCTTTCGAGACCTACGTCGATTCTAGAATTCTTTCGTGATTCACGGAGAATTCTCTGATTCTCGAGAAATTCACCAGTGGCTGTTCTCCGAATGCACCCATTGTTTTATAGTTTCCCCCCGTCAGCAGCTCCATCTGTTGACGAACTTTGTAACTAATTTTGAAACTTGGTGGGATTAAATTCCCTGGTTTCCTAAGCAGAACCACGGCCTCCTAAAACTACCAGGCCTGAACATGACTTCAGTACTGTATTGTTGAATCACTAAGATTGTGACGTTGAAATAACTTCTGTAATAACACCACCAGTTCGACGGTAACAATGTTTTATCTTTTCCATGTTCAGGCCTGGTAGTTTCTAGAAGGCCGTGGCAGAACGCAGCAAACCGTACGTTTCTATCGCCTTCCGTTTTTCGTTAATTGATTTTTCAAATCGTCGTTCATTTTTGGGACACCAGTATCTCCAAGGCCTGTTCATTTCACCTTTTCCTTTCTTTAAAATGGTTCCGTAATAATTGATTCTAGGTAAAGCTCTATATAAATAAAATATGGACTACATTTTGTTAAAGGCGGCCATTTTGACTCCTATTTCATATGATGATTGGTCGTGTTTTACATCAAATACAAACTTCAAAAGCACATTTCTTTGTAGCTTTTCTCAAAAAGGAAGCGTTCAGTCTCCAAGTTTGAACTTACTGCAAAACAAGAAATAATCATTAAAAAAAATAGAAATAAAAGAGGAGTCAAAATGGCTGCCTGCAACAATGATTGTCCATACTTTCTTTATTTTGTGCTTTAATTCTAGGGAGATGTAAGCGACATCTGGTGAGCGATTATAGAGATATAAACAAATAATAGTGTACCGCCTTTTCTAATTAAACCTCTGTAATCGCTCACCAGATGTCGTTTACACCTCTCTAGAATCAATTATGGAAATAGCTAAAATAAACAGGTCTTGAAAATAAAATACGTCATGGTCAGTCATTGCTGGATATCGAAAAATGTGGATCGCGGTCTGGGATTCCGCTGAAAAAAATAGTTGCCCCGACTTTGCAAGTGACCCGCATATAAACACTTTTATAAGAACCAAAACAAATGTCAAATGCAAACAGCCGGATAACAGCGCCATCACCTTCGATGCGGCCGTTAGAGAAATGGATAGGCTTTCTCTAATCCTCAAATTACCTTGGACGATCACCACCCGATTACAAACGCACCGTTTTGTGGTTCACTAATTTTAAGGAGACGGAAGTGTGGTCTCCCTTCCGCGAATAGGGCGACCACCCACCAGTGAAAAGACCAGTGAAGAGATTACGGATGTTATTGCTGGCGGTACAAAAAGATATTGCAAAACACGCGGAGCGAAATTAAATGTCGCTTGGACGTTGATTAATGACATTGTAAAAAACCCATCAAGAGTTTGTCTGTCTCTAGGGACGTACCATGCAGCTGTAACTGTAATAAAATTTGTAATAAAATTTTGTAGTGTTGGAAAGATTTTTTGGATACCCTGTATGTTGCAGATTTATGTATACCGGTGAATTATAACATGAAACAAATTTTTATGCTGAACTTTGTCGAAAAAAAAAAATACAAGTGCGAAATAAGAATACCTAATATTTTAAAAATAAAACAAAAAGCTACTGATATGATAAGAATAATTTTATTATGATTTTTTATGAATTGCATCAGGAATGGATAAATGTTTTTTATATTCCTTTGAAATATTTAGTAGAATACGAATTTCTCATATACTAGATAAAAATACTACAGTTTAAATAAAGCAGATTTCGCAACAGTAATATTATGCGAAGCATATACAGCATTATTTCTTTTGATATTAAAAAGATAGAAAAAGAATAAGAACATGTGAATAATTTTTCTCTATTTTTCTCCGTTACCATAAAAGTTTATGAATTCAAGACAGATGATTATGTTTGGCGCAATTGTCATGAATAATTCATTTTCGAATATGCTGGTTTTTGGTCAAAGGAATAGGTGGAAATTTCACCGGCATTGCTTTCTTCTTTAAACCTTTTTCCATTACCAATGGCATTTGATCATTTACAACACGCAAAGGCGGCAGTTTCAGCTCGGAAATCGACTGCTTAGTTCGCTTCTCTACAAGTGTTGCTCTTGGGGAATCTTTCTCTTTGGACTTGAATTGTTGGCGGATCTGCTTCACCGATTTTGGCTTCGGTACAGTATTGCTCGCGTGTCGTTTTTTGGAATGACAGTTTTGAGAAGGCATGACATGGGTATCAGAAAAGGAAATTTCTCTTCCCTTAGGTGGTCCCGTGCAATTCTCTTTTGTTGAAGTTAATCCGAATTTATTACTCCTTGACTACAAAGAGAAATGTATGTTAAACATTAGATACGTATTGCATTAGATACGTATTGCAATAATTATCTCAATCTAAGAAATAAAACAAAAATTTCTACGTATTAAAAACATATAATTGCTCAACAAACGTCACCCTTTGGTTTGCTAGAGAAACGGAATAACCTTTTTCTTAACGATATCGATAACATGCTGGATTGGATCAGAATACTTAGACAAACTAACTTTTAATAAAACACCTACGCAAACAAGCAGCCAGACAGTGTTCCAGCCATCTCGCCGCGGAAGGGTAATTTTCCTACAGTTGTTTCACTGACACATGCAGATCGTTCAAGTTTATCTGCTATTTTCCTCTGCATAATATTTGATGAACGGGCAGATATGGCGAACACAAAACGTTCCTTTACAGGCAAATGCTTTGGGTAAGATAGAGGGTATTTAAACACCAAATGGCATCTCAAATAAACAATACTTTATATACATTTTGAAGTCATTCAGTCAAATATTGGCCGATTAATGTAATGATTTCATGTACGAGGGAAAATCAAAAAGTAACATTATTTTTTACGAAAAATGGATATACGAGGGTTGGGGCATAAGTCATGGCAACTATTTTTTTGTGAGAATTCGACCGTGGGTGGAAAATGCGAAATATATAGATGAAAGGACAAGGAATGGAGGAAATGTACGGACATTTAGCAACAAGGAAATATTTTGCTCTTCATGTTTATTAAGATAGTTGATATAACATTACAACTTTCATGTTCCAGAATCATTATAGCACACATACCCGTTCTAAAGGGCCTCAAAGTAGTCCCCTGAACGTTCACAGTACGCTGCCAACGACGTGACAGGCGCCCATATCATCTGCTTCACCATTTCTCTCACTATGTCGAAATCTGGTCATCCCCTGTTGCACAATACGGGTATTTGCAATGTCCATTCGTGTCCGAAGTTGTCTACCACGTAATGGTTCCTTACCGTCCGTATAAGATCAAAATCACATGGAGAAAAGTCCGGAGATTATAGTGGGTGCTCCAATTCTTACCAAAGCCAGCGGAGACCGGCTATATTGAGCGTTGTTCAACTCGGGTTACATCCATCCTGCACGGCGGTTGACTAAGAACTGATTTAACATTGTTCTCTATGCAACAAAAAGAAGTCACAGGGCCATCTGGTGTTCTGGAAATATACTATGAATGAACGGTTTCCTCGAGACATATGACATTTTGTGATACCATCCCTTAGCTACGAGAAAAAAAATAGTTGCCATGACTTATGCCCCAACCCTCAGTTTTTGAGCTTGTTGCCTTCCCCTATTGTTTAATACACCTAGTGGAGGTAGGATGGCGTCGTTGATCACATCGTCCACGCTGGGAGAACAAAAAGCTGTAATTCGTTTCCTTCATACGAAAGGTCGTCCACCCAAGGAAATTCACAGTGAAATGCAGAAAGTGTACGGCAACGACTGCATGGCCTACGCAAATGTGTGGGCATGGTGCAAAAAGTTTACCGAGGTGAAGTGCACCGGTGGCTGTACTGGCAGGAAACGGACTTCTATGCGATGGGCATTCTAAAATTTGAACCACGATGAGAAAAATGCCTTTAACGCAAGATTTAACATTGATGTGTACTTTGTATATTTTGTTTTTTTATGTCTGTTCCAGCACTTTCTTAAAAAAAATAAATACTTTTTGATTTTCCTTCGTACTTGGCCAGCCAGGTGGCCGAGAGGGCTAGGGCGTAGGCTTTCCAGTTCTCGAGTCCGCCTGGTCGTGGGTTCGAATCCCGCCGTGGGCATGGATGTTTGTGTTTGTCCCGGGCTGCGTACAGATATAATTTGTGTAAAAGGCGCAAATGACCTAAGTAGTCGACGCCAAAAATTTCTAGAACCCCCCCATCCTCCCTTCGTACTTGCCAGAAATTATGGCTATTTACAAACTGATACACTGACAGATGCTTACAGCTATCTCATAAGATTATTTCGACATAAACCAAAGGATTTTCTGAAAGGTCTGTACAAACGTTCAAGATATGTGCCATCAAGGCCCGCTCTAGGGGCGGCAAAGCTAAAGGACGGCATTTTGAATTTGGTGTCTGGTGTACTTTTACATAAGTATTTGATTTGCCCTCCCCCCAACATAAATCCTGGCTATGCCAAAGCAATATACTAATATTAATAATAATGTTAAATTTTATTCCAAATCTTATTGTTGACTTAAGAATGTTGCTGACTATACCCAATAACTGTAGCAAGTGAGGGAAAGAGTGTCTCTAAATTAAAATTAATTAAGAACTTTTTACGTTCCACTATAACGCAAAATCATCCTAATACGAGGGTTATGGCATAAGCCATGGAAACTATTTTTTGTGAGAATTTGAGCGTGGATGAAAATGTGAAATATACAGATGAAAAGTCAAGGAATTGACTAAATGTACGGACATTTAACAAGACGCCAACATTTTTGCTCCACAAGATTAAGGTAGTTGACATAACATTACAGATTTCATATTCCCGAATCATTACAAACACATGTTCTAAAGGGTTTCAACGTAGTCTCCCGCAAAGTTCACAACACGCTGTCAACAATCTGGAAGGCACCAGATACCATCCACTTGACCATTTCCCTCACAATGTTCGACAGCATTTGCAATGCTGTTCGTATCCCAAACCGTGTACCACGTAATAGTTCCTTTTACCTACTGTATGAGGTCAAAATCACATGGAGAAAGGCCCAGAGGGTATGGTGGGTGCTCCAATTCTTCCCTAAACCACCCCCGCAGTACCCGGCGCGGTTACATCCATCCTGCAAGGCGATGATTTACTAAAAACTAGCTAAAAACTCTATGCAACAAAAGGAAATCACAGAGCTATCTGGTGTTGCGGAAACATTACGAATGTACAGCTTCCTTGAGACATATGACATTTTGTGATACCATCCCTTAGCTCTGAGAGAAAAAATAGTTGCCATGACTTTGTCCCCAACCCTCGTTGTTTGGCCATTTTGGCGATTGAGCATGAAATTACTCAACAATTAAACTTAAAAGAGGTAATCAAAAATTTGCATAACTAAAAGTGAGAAAAACGTTTGCTTTGTTAGCGTAGTTGATGATATTTTTGTTTAGTTTTTATAGGATATAAGTTTGATTGGAAAATGATACATTTTTGTGATAACGCATCTGGTTAATTTGTAAAAGGTACAGGTACACTTTAATTTTTACTGTTTTGTACTAATTGACTGTTAAGTTTTGTAGATGTTTCTTTCTAAATATAAGTTTTTATTATAATTATAACCATTTGATTTTAAAAAATATGATTTTTAAAGACATGTAATTTGTCTTTTTGTACGGGGGGGGGGGGCGTAAGTGGTAGAGCGGGCGCTGGTTCCAGGAACCAAAACAAGCAGAAAATATATTAACATGGGTTCGAAAACGCTACTTTAAAAATGTCCTCCAGTAGACGAAATTAAGGTTAAAGCGTATAGCAGTTGCAAACAGTGTGATTTATTTAGTATAACAAGACGATGCGTTTGTTTTCAAAGACAAATGCTCTAACAAAGGCATAGGTTTGTATAAAAAGTATCGGGAATAAATTTTTTCCCGACGTGACTGTAGTTCGCAACACGCTCGCACCGAGCGTGCTCGGTGGTGTGGGTCTGATCTTCAAAACGCCCCAAGCGTCAGTCGCCTGCGAGCGTTTGTTCAGGCAAGATCGAAGTTTTAGTGGACCCCTGTCGAGTGATTCGGTGCAAGCTCAAAATGCAGCGAAAGATTTAACAACGGTACGCCATCAAATTTTGTGTTGGACCGGGGAAATCGGATACGGAGAATGAAAGCATGATCACAAACTGCAGTTTTTAAGAGGCACAATCTCTTCCAAGATGGCCGAGAGAATGTGGAGGATGAGCCCCGCGATGGACAGCCGTCGACGTCAAGAACCGACGACAACGTGTAACGTATGCGTGAAGTGCTGAATTCAGACCGTCGGTTAACCGGGCGAGGCCAGCCATCGCCAGAAATTGTTAACTGCATCACAACAATGAACCCAGCCACACATACACCAAGATGACCGACTACCTGATGCAAAACGGCGTCGCGACGATTCCCCAACCCCTTTACAGTCTCGAGTTGGCCCCAGCAGACTTTTCCTATTCACAAAAGTGAAATCCTGCCTCAAAGGACACCACCATGAAACCCTAAGTGCCGTCAAAGAAGCTTGCACGCGTACCCTTAAAAACTCTCCGGAATCCGCCTACCAGGGAGCCTTCGAGTCGTAAAAAAGCTGCCGGCTAACGTGTGTCGACGCTCAAGGGATGTACTTTGAAGAATTTTAAGGTTTTGTAGCAATATTTGAAATATATCTATTGTTACGAAACTTTTTCCGATACTTTTTATAATCACCCTGTATAACAAGGCATATGCTATACAAAAGCTTAGAATGGAACCGGATTCTTCGAATTGCCATATCTCTTCTACAATAGGACACCTTCAAACCGTTTTAACTCTAGAAAGAAGCGTTTTCGACCCCATATTCAAATGACATTGTCTGCTTGTTTTAACTGCTGAACATATACTGAAAGTTTGTACTAGCCATTTCGAAACGCCCTGTTTACGCTTTTTCACCTTGATACTATTGTTTGTGTCACGCGAAAACGAGGAAGACTAGACCCCTGAAACGCAATTAAAACACAGCCTACAGGATGGCAGAGGTCGCCAGACTAGAAGGACTCGGGTTTACCGTCCAATTCAGATATGATCTTAAAGTCTGCAGAGAGCCACAAGACGGATTACATTTACTAATCATTACAACTGAAACATAGATGGCTAGTTTTCACTAATTTCGTAATGCTTATGAAGTATATCTACAAAATTTACAAGAAAATATTTTGCTCCAACATAGCAATCGTAAGCCGAAAGGAGTATTGAATTCATAGCAACTAGTTTTTTGCCAAACTTGCGATAACACTGAGGTTCTTAATTGTAATAAAATAAATATGGTCCCTGGATATGCTTCCAATTATGACTTTAAATGGTCTAGATCAGTAGAGGAACTACAGGAGGACACTAAAAACGCATACTGTAAGACAATCATCGTTTAATAAAAATAGAGTGCACATAAAAAATAAACATAATAATATCAATATAAGCTAACGCCCCTAAAAGTAGTCTCCTAAGTTTTGTCGACTGTATCTCGCAGTGTTGTCGCCTATTTGGCAGAGAATTACTGGTTGACATGAATCCCACAAAAAACCCTCTTACTTGATATGGAGAGTAAATCAGAACAAAGATTTTTCCATAAATATTAGGCTAGTGCAAAATTAATGGCCGATTGCATTTTTTAGATGTACTCGAGTCAGTATGCAATTTATTTCTCTACTAATATAGACATGTGACAACGTATTTTAAAGCTTTAGTATCTCTCTCTAAACTGATGCTAAAAACTTGTTCAAACACCTTACGTTGCGAAAGATTAGATCAATTTTGCAAATATTGTCTACACAAGAGATACGCATAACTTTATTGCATAACTTTATTGCCATAATAATACTGAAGCAACTCGAAGTATCATCAAAGCATGGAAGAGCGGGACAACTTCCGTGGGCGCATTACCCCCCGTGAAAATGAGCATGGTCGCGGCCGTCCATCGAAAGTCATTGAAAACATTAATCAAAGCCGACCCGCATAAATGCACACGAGAAGTTACCGATGAACTCAAAATGACTGTTCAGAAGACGTTCGCCACTTGAAGCAAATTGAAAAGGTGAAAGAGCTCGATAAGTGGGTGCCCAAATTGAACCAAAAGAATGAGACGGTCTGCAACCGGACTCATTCATAACAGCTTCCTGAATTAGAGTGAAACCATTGCTGCCCGGTCATACGTTCTACAAGTCAACGTCATGCACCGAAACTTCAACACGACCAGCATTAGTAAATCGGAAAGGTCCCATCTTATCTCACGATAACGTCGCAATGGTCACCCGACAGAAGTTAAATGATCTTGACTATAAACCACTTATCATCCAGCATACTCACCTGATTACCATTTTTTTGCCAACTGGCTACCACTTTTTCAATCACCTCGACAATTTCCTGCGTGGGAGATGCTTCAAAAATTACGACGATGCGAAAAATGCCTTCAAAGAATTCGTCGCCTCCAGAAGTCCAGAATTCTATGCCACCGGTATAAATATGTTTGTGGCTCTTTGGCAAAAGTGTGTTTACTCTGGTGGATATTACTTTGATTAATGAAGTGTTGTTTGAAACAAGTTATTGCATTTTAAAGTAATCACTACATATCGGCCACTAATTTTGCACCAACTTAATAGATAGCTACGTCCTGCATTTATAAATAATTTAATAATATGAAAACCCCTTAGCTGCTCTTTGTTAACATCCAATGGTGGAAGTTTTAATGGGGAAAGCGATCGCAAAGGAAAACTCTTGTTTTGTGATGCCTTCGAGCGACGATCCTTGGAAGCACTTCGTCGACGATTCTGTTTTCCTCCGTAATATCTTCGCTGGGTGGAGATTGAATTTGTTGAATTCCTTTTCTTTAAAGTAGGAGATAAAGATTCTTCGTCAGGATGAGAATGAATCATCTCACAGGAGTTTTCCTTTTTACAAAAAGGATCGCACACAACTGATTGCGAATCCTCGATACCCTAAGAACAATAAGGAATATAATGTTAAGTATAAGAAAAGTTGTTCATGGTAGTCTTTCTAGACAGTATGCGAAACAAATAAATACGTTAACATAAATACACCGGATATAGTGTCAATTTTATAATTTCTGAAATACTTAATAACACCTTAAATCTGCATTAATTTTAAAGGTAAACCAGTTATAAATGAACCTCCCATTTTATACGAGCATGGAAAGACCAGCCAAAAATTGGCTGAACATATCCTCATCTCACCTTCAAAATAACCTTCACGCAGTGAACGGTGGGTTTTACAAAAACTTAGATGTCCTGTTATTATTAGAATAAAATGTCACCACAAAATACTTCAAAATGTAAGTGCAATTCAAATCACAAATGTTTGATTGGATTAGACTCAAGGTGATTTGGAGACCATGACTTTTCCTGATAGTCTTAGCAGATAAAACAATATCGCCATTATAAGCAATGTATAACCTACCTACCAAGATAAAACCTCAATATCTCTCAGCTAGTGTTACGTGTAATTGCTTGAAAATTGTGTAAAACTTTTTCAATTCTGCGAATTGATACAAAAAAACTACGTTAAACAAGAGGTATTGATCCCACGAATTTTAGCAGAATTTTCAAACAGTTAGACTAACCAGTAGCTGAGGAGTTGATGTTTAATTTTGGGAGGTAGGGTTTTGGGTTACTCCTGTTTAGAAATATTTTACAAATATTGTTTTTCCAGGTCAATGCAGTATTCCTTTTGTTTCTTCATCTTGCATTATGCCTTGCAGATAACAGGGCGTTTCATAATTGCTGTCCCGTCTTTAGGTCCAAATAACGACTGAAAGGGAACAAATTGGGGAAAAATGAATATTGATTATTTGGTTTTAATGTCCCCTAATTCAGAATAAAAATATTTCGCGTCCCTGGGGGTGAAAGGGTAAATTTTGAAAATTTTAATTTTGTAGGGGTAGGGGCTAGACCCCATGTGTTATTTAGAAAGTTATAGAGCATCATGTAAAATGTGGGTTTAGTGAAAAAATCTCATCCCCTGCCCTTTATCAAGTGGGTAAAGTGAAAGGTAAGGGTAGCTAATGTAGACAAAACAGAAAAACTCATTAGAAACTTATTAGAACTTAATACTTATTAGAAAACAGTACATTTAAAAATGAATGGGAATGAATGAGTCGTTACCCTGAAAAACTAATGGGCCCTAATTTTTTTCATTTATTCTCATTAATTTTCCAAATGTAAGCCCTACTGTTTTCTAATAATTATGGTTTTTGTCCACATCGGCTAGCCATACCTTTCACTTTACCCACTCGATAAAGGGGGCAGGCATGAGATTTTTCCACCGGGTTTTTTTGCTAAACCCACATTTTGCATGATGCTCTACAAGTTTCTGCACTTGCTAAACCTGCATTGATAAATCGCAAAGGCTCCTTACCACATAGGACAATACAAGATCGCACACAGCTTTACAGACCCGTTCAAGCTTTTGTCTCGTATTCCGTACAGAGTATATTATATTGATATAATCTTATGCGCACAAGACAGTTAGGAAGTCGTCTTCAGCAAGATTCTGTCCCCTCCTAAACCAAAGATTTCTGCCTGTTATTGCGAGGGGTATTATTTTGATAAATACATTGAATGTTTTATAAGTGATATGGGTACTAATGCATTATTGAAAACACGAACTTTTTAAATGACCCGACACACAATGTCACTTACTCCAGAAGAACCCTTATTGACTTCCGAGGTCTAATTTGTTTAATCCACGTTCCCTGTAAAGCATAAGAATCTTCGTCTTATGAATCTAGCTACTTTTCTTAAGAGGAAATTCAATGTAATTAAATTTAAGCGACTGTTTGTAGAACGATCAATCATCTGTTGATTGTTAACTTTGAAATTAACTAAGAACAGTAAAAAAATTTCATTAAGCGGTGTATTTATATTAAAAAATAAATGCTGCCGTTTCAAACATCCAACATGCAAAATACTATGTTATATCTTTATTTATAATATAATTGCATTGCCAACCTTTCCTTCTGATGCAACCCTTTGAATGGTAGGTTCAACGTCCATCTTCACGGTCTCTGCAGATCTCAAACGACGCCTGCATTTTCTGGATTTCTGAATAGTAGTATAGGAAAAGTCTGTATGATTAGGTGTTATGGGCTTAATGATTTCTGATGAAGGGAAAGAATAACTTTTCCTTAGTGTCGAGTCCCAAGATGCGTGGGCGGATGCAAGGCCTCCGATTTCCGGTTCCGATTCTTCGATAATCGGAGTCTTCACTCGTGCGTGTATCCACCGAAGAGCATTCATAAAGGATTCGTGATTTCTGTAATATGACTGCCATTCGATTTGACGTTGGACGAAATTATCTAAGACGTCATCGGACCCAACAACACTGCGCAATTTTTTACTTTAAAAATCATAAATCATAATGAGCGA
This sequence comes from Rhysida immarginata, assembly GCA_023313115.1. NCBI lineage: Eukaryota > Metazoa > Arthropoda > Chilopoda > Scolopendromorpha > Scolopendridae > Rhysida > Rhysida immarginata. Next base: position 839,519 of record JAHWFO010030586.1, on the reverse strand, counting down.
GAAGAAAAGCTTCTTAACTTTATCTATTTAAGTTATCTAAGGCTTACATTTTGAAATTTTCAGAGTTACTTTGGTCCATTGACCACCATAATGACGTTCCGAATCAAATTAGGGATTTCACTTCTGCTAGTGGGACAATCATTAGCAAAGCTAGTTGTCATATATAGCCAAAAGGTCCTGAATTAGAAGACAGCATTAAAAATGCCGTGAAGATTTCTAATAAAGTAAAAGGTAAGAAAAAAGCTTTAAGTTTTGAAAATAGCTTAGTTATTAGTTTATAAAATAAACGCCTCTCACTTAAAACTGTAATCTGCTTTGATGTTTCAAAAGCCTGCCATTGTTATTGAAATAAACAACTTTACTTCGGTTGCTATAGCTGAATATTAGACAATGTTTTTAATAATAACTTTTGTAACAATTAAACACAAGTATGAAGAAGATATTTAATAAAATAAATACAGAGCGTGTGTTGTCATTATCTCACAATTATATAATTACTATTTTCAGGGATAAGCATCGCTATCTCTCCTCGAACGAACATACAGCAAGCACGCTTCCAATTGGCAATCCAAACTAGTAGAAAGGATCACCGGCGATCAAATCGATATGAAGAAAGATATTAGGTGGGATCACGCTCTTTAACTAGAGAGGACCTAGCCGAACAATGTAGAAGAACCAAATTAACTTCAACATATCGTCCAGGGAAGTTTTCAAGAAACTTTCTAGAAGTATGATTTCCGTTCCATCAAAATGCTTGCTTTGAAAATTAAGAAATATTCTTGAGGTTGAAAAATTTATCCTTTACAGTTTCCTCGGAAATTACAACTCACCACGATAAGTGAAAGAAGCTGTACGGGTCCCTATCAAATCGGAACTACCACTCAGTAACGTAAAATAGGCAGTAGTGTGTTTTATACTACTCTGCATAAAGAGTGAATTGAGATTTTTAATGGCAACTATTGAAAGTTGTAAGCAGTCTGCGTAAGAGGATAGTTGCTGTATAAGGATAGCCCTACAAAATACATAATAAAAACGAATAATTAATTCCTCGAATTCTAACTTCTTCCGTTTTATCTGATTTCCTTAAAATTCTTTTACCTACTCCTCCTCTACCCTGGCTCCCACTCATTCCTACCCTTCTAATCTCCCGCGGTCCTCCCTTTCTTTCTTTGCTACTCCCACCTTTCCTGAAGAGATTCAAAAATAGTTACGCAATTAAAATCCTAGCTTCTTGTGTTTCTTTTTTTAGACTGGTTTGCTTGTATAGCTAAACCATGAACACCGCCATACCCTGCTGGGTTTTCAGGTTGAAAATAGACTTGTTCCATGTCTGGTATATAAATAAATAAAAAGCAATGGATGCATACACAAAACTGAGCACCTTGAATCAATAATGTTAATTAGGGAGAGTATTTATCGAAAAAAATAAAAAAAGTCCAGTGATTCTAAACACAATAGAAAATTAGTCATTAGGTAAAAAACTAATGTGACGGGCCGGATTTTTTTACCACCCCCGACCCAAATTACGATGGATAACCCTTTTTTTGGTTACCTGGGCCGAATGCAGCAAAAACCCATCCATCATTAACCACACACACAATCCATCAAAAACCTGTCAACCCTTTTAGATACCAACCAACCCTTTGGTAACTCGGAATGAAATTCCAACCAATCCTTTGGGTACTTGCTATGTAACACCTGTCATTACCCGTCAATTAACTCAATCAATACTCATTATTATTCAATAAAATGAATCCATAACCATTACAATGCGTCAAAAAAATCAAAAATCGAACGAAAATTGACCCTTTAGCACCTTTTAACCCTTTGAACACCAAGAAAAGGGTTGCACGCGCCTCCCCCCTTTCCGCCAGGAGTGGTGTCTTACTACTGACAACTAAGTATGAAATCACAAAAAAGGAAGGAATAACTTAATAATAAAGAAATTTACTAGTGCTGAAAATGGATCTAGGCCATTATAACAAATCGATTATGGGAAACAGCTTGGAATGAACATCAAATAAAGTTTGCGTATTAATTAGGGAATCGTATTCTTGTTGCTTTACTTTGTAAATCTCTATGGATTCTGAAATGTTGGTTCTTATGGGGTAATTGCAAATATGAATAGTGTCCATAGAGTTACTGAGACTATCAAGGTTGTGTATTTTTTCAATGAGGTGAGTAGCATATTGGGATTTATCGTCTTAAAACTTGTAGCAAAATTGCGATATAAAAGTCATTACAAGTATTACAATTTATTCGATATACTCCAGCCATATTAAAAACATCTAGCGAAGGAGTGGGTGGGAGTCGAGGGTTTAAGGTTTTATGGCAGGGAGAAGGAGTTCGGAAGGAGACTGTTTTATCCAATCACCTTTATTATATTCTCGAAGACTATAAATATCGAGGCATGTTATTCTCAAATGTACTCTTGAAAAAGCCGGGAAAGAAAGGTGAAACCAGTCGGGATCGCTAAATTCCAACACAATGTACCGCAAGGCAACAATAAACGTTATGGAATAATATTTACTATTTAATATACTAATTTACTGTTATGCTGCGGGATGGCCTAATAGGCTACTCTACTAACAAAACTTAATAAAACACAGGAAATGATATCTCATGTCCACTTTCTTCCTTCTTACTCCTTAATACATTCGGCCCTCTGCTGCGGGGTCCAATTTTGGGGATACACTATTAATTCCAATCTTTTATGCCCTTATCGCCTAAAAAATGGTTCCTTAGAACCCTGCTTAACATCCGATTACTTAATTCTGTTTCCATTATTTCAGACTACTGGGCGTTCCAACCATCTACCAAATTTATATTATTCAGCTTTGCTCATTCATCTACGAAATTATTAACCATCAAGTAATTCTTTTCAGTCCTCTTGAAATATCTTTTTTTACCAACAAAATCTTCACCCCTATCCCACTCGATTGTCAAATCTGATTAGACTTCCTTTTACCAGAAGTAATTATCATTGCCGTTGCGTCTCTATTATAGGCATCAGATAGTGGCGCAATTTACCTGAACATATCCGTTCAACTTTTAAAAATTATTAAAAACTTAGCTTCTATCTAATAAACACCTACTAACTTCTACTAAATCTTAAATCTTTTTTTACTATACAGAGTGTCCGAAAATAAATGGTAAATATTCATACACGTGAGAGAACACGTATAAAGAAGCATTTTTATTCCCATGAACATGATATCGCAAGCCAACCCCCACAGAGACACAGGCGGATTAAAGCATGTTGCAGTTGCTCTCTATCTCTCTTCTCTCGAGTCCCGCCTTTTATTTCCCTTTGGCGGATTCTGGGCCGATTCTGCGCATAGAATCCACCAATCGCTCGCATTGCTGTGGCAGGTGAAACAATCCGCGAACAACCGAATGTACTACGTCATGCACGGGAGTCGCTACTACGGCGCTGTAACCTGTGCATGCACACACTTGGCCGGACCTTTGAATTCGCTAAACCTGTCGGCCATTGCTTTGGTTGGCAAAAAATGGCCTTCATCGTATGTTTACGTTTGAAGTTTGCGTAGACAAACACAGTAAAACTCAATGCCGATTCCTTGCCCAGCTTTAAATTGTAGTAATAGATATATTAGAGGTTCACCACTGACCTTTCACAGGTGTGTTTTTATCTTTTTGCGTCTTAGAATGTTTTTCTCATGTAAAAATCCTGGTCGTATTTTATATCGTGGTCGTTGATACATAAAATATGTCGATATTCAACTATGTTACCGTCGTTTCAGTAATACCAGAATGATTGTTTAGAGGTATTTATGAAATTATATACCGCATTTATTAAAAAGCATCTAAATTTGGAAGAGGTCGCTTAAGAAATTTCAGACTACAAGCATGATGTTGGTGGGGGAGGGGTGCTTTCTCAGCTGGCGACAAAGCAGATATATAGTAATGGCGCTTTGGCTGGCGATGTTGTTCTGCCAACCATAGTAATGGCGCCTACACTAACAATAGAGATTAGTTCCACTTTTCGCCGTCTTCAAATTCCCCCAAAGATGGCGGTCACATAAGCGATCTACTCATTTCATATCGTTGCCCCCACCTAACCCGTCCTCTCCTTATAAACGAAACTTTTTTTTACTTCACAATCCAGTACAAACAAAGCTCTATCGCATCACGTTTTTAAAATTTCGAATTTGAGGAAAGGAGGATAACATTAACGCAAAAACGAAAATTTCTACTATTCAGACCAGCATAAACGAAACACGTTGAAAAAAGTATGAAGTTTTAAGGTGCCAAGCTAATAGAGATGCATTTTTT